>VZRN01005527.1:1119-53932 GCA_013397935.1 Dasyornis broadbenti
CCCCGGGCCAGGAGCGTCCCCGGGGCCGTGGGACGCTGCGCTCCCCACTGGCCTCGCCGCTCCCCCGCTGCCCCCTCGCCGAGGCGGTCCCGGTTGCACTTTCTCTGGAGCGCTGGGATGCGGAGGATTTTGTCCCCGAGCGCTCCCCAGCCTGGCGCGGCACCGCGCAACCCGTGCGAAGGGTTGAAGGGGTTGCGGGAGCCGGAGCCCGACCGATGTGCGGTGCCGGCAATGCCGACCGAGGACTGCTTGCGGGAGGAGAGGGTTTGTCGCATGATAGTCATGGCTGCCCAGAGCCGGCTCCTTAATCCTCTGGAACGACTTCAGGATCTGGAGCCTGCTCCTGCCTGCGTGTGCGTGTCACAGAGCGGCTGCCGCCGGGGCACTGGGCCGGTGAGCAGCCGGGCAGCGTGCGACGGGAGTCCCCTGCCCCTCGGTGCCGCTGCCCCAGTCACCGTCACGCCGGCGGGCAGAGCGGCTGCCCGGGGCCGGACTCGTACCTGTTAGCCGCCTGCCCGCGGTGCCCTCCTGGATGAGCACAGTGCCGTGCGGGCACTGTGCTGCCACGGGCAGCGAGTGACTGAGTGCGCGGGGCCAGGTGCCGTGCACAGCCCAGATGCCCCGAAATTTTTTTTGCCTGAGTATACACAGGTTTCAAGCCCAGCCTGATGATGACTTTGGTTGTGAGGGGCAGGTGGGTGCAAGGCCAGGGCAGCCTTTTCTGGATCCATGGGTGACAGCGGGTGCCCGTGGCATTGGCAGTGGGCACGGCAGGCACTATGAGGTGATGGGGCCTTCTCGAGGTCTGCGGGCTGAAGTCTGAAAGCCTCCTGTTTGGGGCATGAGACATCTGCCCCCTCCAGCCCCCAGATGGTTTCCAGGTCATTAACCCCAGTGTCTGGCCTTGCGAGTCATGGGTGCGGCGGGGGAGCTAGCAGCGCCCCGGAACAGCTCGTGGTCGCTGGGCTGGAGCAGCTGATGGGCTCCGGCCTGCCGCCTCCCTGGTGAAACACTTTCTTTATCAGAACAGATGTTTTCCCAGATCTGGCCCCAGCGAAGAAGGAGTGGCTGGCCCCGGGCTGTGCGGCTGGGGCTGCCCTGCTGCATGCGGCAGTGCATTGCCCAGCATCCTTCAGCCATTAACTGATTAACCTGCTGCTCCTGGAAGCCTGGCCCGTCTGTATATAATCAGATGAAGGCCAGGGTTTCCCAAAGGGCCATTTCACCAGAGCCTTTATGCCCACCCCTCTGTCAGGAGGAACCTCCTGGCCTCTTGCAGCAGGAGTAGCCACTGAGGAGCTTTGAAGGAATTGATGGAAATGGGACGCTGGAAAGGGGATGCCCAGAGGTGCATGTCTCAGCAAGTAGTACCCATCAGAGAGCTGCCTGCTTTGTCCAGCTCCACCTGTCCAGGCATGATTCTGCCATTATTTGGAGAAACAGGGATTTGCAAGGAAGGGCTGAGAGGCAGTCCTGGTGCCAGAGTCTAAGAGTCACACATCTCGTGTAAATCACAGACTTAAATCCTGATGAAGCAAGGTAACCAAGGCTGGAGAGCCAGGGTGAGCATGTTGGGAAAGCATCAGACTTTGCTTTGCAGGAAAGGCAGTGGGGGTGGGAGAGAGGGAATGTGGCTTCCCCAGAGCCGGAATGTTTGGCATTTGCTGCACCCCAGCCCCTCTTCCTCCTTCTCTATGGGGGCTTCTTGGTGGGAGGGAAAGCCTGAGTAGAAGAGAGTTGCTTCACTTCTTTCTGCAGCAGCAGAAGACGAGCTTGCCCCAGGGGATGCTTGTCATCTCTTACAGTGAATAGCTTAAACCCCAGTGTGCTATTGGTCTTGCCTTAGCGGGCTCCCATGCTATGCTTGCAGCATTTAAGATATCACACTCTGCTATGTCATCAGTGTCTGGGGCTAGGTGGGGGTGCCATGGGTCTTCACAGCTCCTCTAGTTCCCCTTTTGGCATGCTGGAGATCAAAATGGCTTAGTGAAGGGTTCAACCTACTTGTCCTGGTTCTGCCAAGGGAGAAATAGTTTTGGCCAGTTGTGCCAGCTTGATACTGCTGAAGGGTTTCCCATGTGCTGTGCCCTCCTCTGCTTGCCGACCCCAGGGACAGTGAGCTGCTGGGGTGTGTGCTGCTGCTACTCTTCTCCCACAGTATCCCAAGTGGGCCAGATTAGAAACCATTCATCCTCAGCAAGTGGTACAGCACAAAGACGTGTGTGTGCCTCTGCCATCTGAGGTCTGCTGTGCAGCATGGCTCAGAGATGTGATGGATGACGCCTCTGCTCTGGCTGGGTGTGAGTGGAGGAGCCGAGACCTTGTGTGCGCTCCGCCATCTCCTAGCTTGGCTGCTGCAGCCAGTCCTGTGCCCAGGCAGGGAGGAGGGGCCCTGGAGGCCAGGGCTGTGGCATAGTGACAGATGACGGTTTCCCTGTGTGTCTGGAGTGTGGACAGGATGTGGGGTGACACAGAGGATGTGACTCGCTCTCCAATTCCCCCCTAAGGAGCAGGAATGTCATGGCTGGGGTTAAAGGAGACACTTCTCCCATCCTGTCCTTCTGCGCTCCAGCTGGAGTGCTCCAGCTGGAGTGACCAGCCAGCACAGTCTCATAGTCAGTCCGCACTGAGCAGCAGCATCCACTGGAGTCACAGATGCCATTCTCTTTCTCATATGCCACTGGCCTAGAAACGCTGGCATTTTAAGTGTTAAACAGTTTTCCTTATTGCTCTTGTGGTGGAATCCAAAGCTTTTGATCTGTGTTGTAAAATAAATCCCCTGAAGTTCTTAAGCTTTCTGACATGGGGAGAGAAAGGCGGGGGAATTCTGTGCTTACATCCTGCATGGTTGTGGTGATTGGAGCTGTCCTCTCTACAGTTGTCACGGTCTTCACTTAGTGTTCCTCATGTTCCCCATCCTTCCCTGACTACAGCCTTTCTCTTCTTTGTGGCCTGGGACATCTGCCATGGAGATAGGGAGAGGATCCATCTCTCCCAGGGACACTTGCTGACCAGGAAGGAGCCTCAGATTCAAGTCTGTGGAGGACTACAAAGGCTACTGGAGTTGCCACCATGCATGCATTTGAGCTGCTTTCTTGGCTCCAAACTGAGGAGAGGAGCAAGTACCTCTGCCAGATTTCTTTTGCTCTAGCAGCTTTGCCCTGTCTGATGACTATTTGGTGCAAATGGGAAGTGCCTTGACTGCTCCCCAAAGCCATCAGGGAGTCTTCAGAGTGTGGTCCTTTACTGGCCACAAGACACTCAACTGAATTGGCTGTCCTTTGGACATCTAATGGCTTCTTGGCCCCAGTGTGAACTCATGTCTGTAAACATTTGCAGGGTACATGGTTAAGGAGAAGAACTGAAAGGACTTAACAGTGAATGCATCTTTGCAATGCAGAGGCTGCCTGATTCATGGATGCAGCACATACAGGACTGGTCTGATTTTTGGTTGCACACGCGATTCTCACCAGTTTTGGGCTCTCTGTTGAAGCTGCCTGGATGCATCATCCAGAGACCTATGTCCCCAGGGAGCCCAGGTTGTGCTGGGTGGGAGGGGTTTGTACATGGCTGGATTAGGTTTCTTAACAGCGTGGTTTGCCCTTCCCATGCTCCCTGCAGTTGGGAGAAGGAGGAGTTCCTGTGAGAGAGGACCATGGCCAAATGTCCAAGAGAGTCTATCCAGAGACTCTTGTATGAGATGAGGGAAATGGTTCAGCTGACTTGGATGATGCTGACCATGAGTGATGTGCTGTCTTTACAGATAACAGTATGGTGAATGCCTGTGTCATAACAACCATTGGCTTAGGAAAACGCCATCTTGGAAAGAAAAGGTACATAGAGCATCATCTTCTTTAGCAGTTAGGCTGTTCTTTGAAGCAGTATTTCCATCAAGCCTCTCTCCACCTCTCAGGAACATGTGTTTTGCTAGCTTCCCCTGACAACCTCCTCTCGCTCTTCTGAGAATATTGTGACCTCTGAGAAAGAGGACCCGTAGAGATCAGGAAGAGACAGAGAAATGCTGACTGTTACATCCATCTTGTGTATGTAGTGCTCTCTGTGTCAATACCAAACAGAGCAACCCCTATCTGTTTAATTAACCTGTGTAGTGCAGCTAAAGAGAAGTACCGCTGTCCTTGAAGATATCCATGCAGCTAGTGTAGCATGGATGTTCCCACACAAAGAATCCTGCATCTGAGTTGCATCTCCCCTAAACCAATCAGAGTGATAAAGAGGCAGATACAGGACAAAAGGGTTCAGCTGCCCTGTTCTGGAGCAGCAATTGCAAGGAAGAAAGCTCTTGTGCCAAAGGTGACATGAAGACGTGTCTGGCGGAAGAGAGGGAGTCCTGCTAGCTCCCTCCTTAGGGCATTCATCTGGAGCCAGGCTGCGTGAGCTGCGACCTTGTCAGATCCCATCAGCAGCAAGAGGGTAGGGTGGCACAGGCTCTCAATGAGAGCCTCCACATTCAGGGAAGCCAGGTTGCCCTGGGCCAGCCTGCAGCTGCACCATTGTGGCCTCCAAAACCATCCTGTTCTGCTCTGGTTTCACTTCTTGCCACACTTACATTTAACATAATAATCACAAATGTTTTGCAATTTCTTTTTCCCATTTTGCTTTAAGGAGAATATGTGAACTATCTAAGTGTGATTATTAACACAAACTTGTGAGAGCCTGGATTTCCTGGTTATCCTCCAGTTACCCTAAACTCCGCAGTTCTGCCTCCTCATTTCCGTCTGAGATCACCCACAGTTCAGCAGTGCTGTAGAACCAAGTCCCAGGAAAAACACCTATGGAGGGCCTGTCTGCCATGCATCACTTGGCACAGTGCCTGGGGGACTCAGAGGTCATGCCATACAAGTGCAATAATTATGACAGCAACTGAACTGGTGATGGGGCCTCTCATAGATCCAGCCATCAGTGTATTCGATGAGAAGGTGGAAATTAGGGTTAGGACCGGAGGATGTATTAGTCCTGTTTATTCCTGTTACCTGCATCTTCAGCCAATGATGAACATTGGGCTGAATCACACTTTCTAAAAGGGCTTATTTCTGGAGGATCCTCCACTTTTTCAGTTTCTTCAAGTGGTTACGCAATCTTCTTTTAAAATAAATCCTGCTTCATTTCCAAAGTGTCTGGCAGATCCATCCGTTTTCAGGTCCTACTTTTCTTCTGCTTCGTGAGACTCACTTTGTCCCAAATAAGTTCTCTGTCTGCAAAAAATTTTTCTCCGGCACCGGGTTGCCTCTGGGTTGCTGGCAGAGGTGAGGTAGCAGAGAGGGGTCTCAGTGCTGCTGGTTGCTGTGTCCTCTCAGCAGGGTTGAGTCAGTTGAGGATACAGGGACGGAGGTGAGGTTTGCAGCCCATGCTGGGCCACATGCTGCTCTAATCCCCCCACTATCAGTGTCTGGGCTAGATAGGTCAGCCCTAGCTCTGGCAAATCTACATAATGACATTAACATCTTCACAAATACTTTTGCACTACAAGGGATCTTTCTGAAGAGCAAAAATTACTGAGCCTTTTATGTTGTCTCTGGAAGGCTTCTTTCTCACACCTCAAAGCATAAGTAAGCAGTAAACTTCCTTACTCCTGTTTATACATCCCAGACATGCATCAGCTCTTGTTGCAACCCAATGTCCTGGGAGTTTCTGCTCAGCAATTTGCAATCCTCTTTGGGTCTGTGACTTTCCAGAAGACATTCCTCTGTTTGAAGTGCTCCTTGCATTCCTTCTCTCCTGACATGACCTTTCGGTTTGGCTGTACTTTAATCCTGTTTTGTTCTAACAAGGGGCCTATGGAATCCACACTGCTCTGATGGTTGCATCCTTGCGGGTACTTACTTATCTACCAGATGTTGGCATCTGCTAGTACTGTCAGGACTACTTTAGAGTTTAGGTCCTTGATGAAAATACAAAACAGGACTGATCCCTGTCACTGTAGACATTTGTTGTAAACTCCCTCAATTAGTAGTGATTTTCCCTATTCAAAACAACAGTTTTGAGATCCCTTTGCTACTGTGTGCTTCTCAGGAGCTGACTTTTACTGAAATACTGTGTTCTACATGGGCAGTGCCATGAGACTTAATCACAGTCCTATTTATCTCTTATGCTTGGATGCTAAGGAAGAAGAAGGCTTTTTGACTAGAATTCTTTCTACATATTGACTGGCACTGGACAACAGTTAAACCTAGAGTATCCTTAAGATGAAATAGCTGAGAGCAAAACCTCTGTATTTCCCCTGGGGTTCTCAGACTAAGCAACCCATGCTTACTTGGGATAATCCTGCTATTGCTCTCATTTACACTCTGACTCTTTCAATCTCTTGGAATTTCCTCAGCATTACCAGACTTATAAAATTTTAATATCAGCTGTTGAGAAACTTTATTGGACAGATCTCTGGGAACTGTTGGACATGTTGATTTTTAAGATGTTTTATGTCCCTTCCATTTACTAATATATGGGAAAGCACTTCAGCATGACAATGTGATGCAAGAGGGGTGCTTTCCAGGGAGGCTTGTTGGAAACTTCTGTATGTCTCCATCATCACAGCGCCAAGCCTACCAGAGTTCACGAAGCGTTTGGGCAATACTGTCATGCACATGGTGTGACTCTTGGGGACGGTCCTGTGCAGGGCCAGGAGTTGGACTTGATGATCTTTGTGGGTCCCTTCTAACCCAGCTTATTCTGTGATTACTCACAGTGCTGCCATCCACATCTAGGAGTTGGATGCTGCCATTAACACATGCCTTGGTACCCAGTGATTTTAGAAAATAATGAAACAGACTCTTCTGTCTTTACTGTGTCCCAGCTTCTTTCTTACACTAGTTGTTTCCCCCATTTTTCCCCACTTCCACTCTTATTTCAGATTGACTGACTGGGCATCCCACCTTAGAGGCACTCCACTTGCTTTCTGTGGGGTGTTTGAAGGAAGGACACTGAGGGTAAGCAAACACCAGGAAAATGTCTCACATGAAGAGTTTAAAAACACTGAGATTATTATATTAGTGAAATGACAAATAGGGGGAGACATGGCAAAAGAGCAGAAAATAATGGATGAGACGGAGAAGGTGGATTGAACTCCTCTGTGCCTCTACCTCTGACCACAAGAAAAAGGGATTTTCTGCTTCACAGTGATGAGACTGGTTTAAAAGCATACATTTCTGTATAAGGTGCGAGTAGATGGTGGAACTCCACAAGGCAGGGAATTATTGAAGTCAAGGATGTGGCAAGATGCAAAAAGGTATTGGACATAATCCCAAATTATGCATAATAAACATTGCAGAAGAAATACTGTTTCAAGGCTCTTGTCTGAGATTTTTGCAAGATCTGTGGCTGCTCAGTGACAGACACTGTATCCTTGTGGCTTCCTAAGGCTCTGAGCTCTGTTCTGTGGACCTTGAGGAGTTCTCAACTGTCCATCCACCCAGCTTCACCCTTGAAACTATTGGCTGAATTTGAGAGAGGGAAGGAACTGCAAGGAAGCTGCCTCGCTATATATTTGGTGGCAAGAGGGAGAGGAGACCCAAAGCATCACCCAAGTTGAGAGCAGGGCAGGAATACCTTTTCACTTGCTCAGTTTGGTGCTGCAAGCTGGTCAGGGAAAGTTTTGCTAGGGTCAAGTTGGGCTATAGCACATGCCATGTTCCCTCCTTTCTTTCAGGGCTACAGAGGAGATGTGGGAAAGCAAATGTTGCTGAGTTGTGACAGGGAATACACATCTATAGATATCCATGTGTGCTTAGGGAACAACTCATTTTAATTCAGTCGCTAATTAAAGTTTTAGGTAGGGAAGAGCTTGTTAGGAAGGCATGCAAGTGGTGTTTACTTTTATGGACATAATGAAATTTAATATGCATTTTCAAGACTGGTGAGAATTTCTCAGGTGGTTGCAAACATTGTAGGACTACTACTTGACCTGAGAAGGGGAGTGACTCCACTGCCCATGGTAGAATAGCAGGGGGCAGCTCATCTTAAAATGAGCCTAGAGAGTGTACAGTGAAGTCTGAAAGGATTCACTCCTGCCTCCTTTCTGTGCACCTTGTGCTCATGGCAAAGGGCAGCTCTGAAGTATGTGAAGAGCAGCTGGGGGCTCATTCCCTCTGCTCCCAGGACAAGCAGTTGGTGTGATTGCTGTAGAGTGTAGCTGCTTCTTTGAGAAGATTAAGAATTACCTCCATGGACCAGGCATTTCCTGGGAGACATTTGAAATTGGGAGATCTTCTGAAGAGCGAGAAGAGAAGCTGTGCAGCAGCCAAACTGGGGGAGGAGACAGGAACAGAACAGATGGGAGGGGGAGGCGAAAGGGGAGTGGGAAGCAGTGCACGTACATCAGCGACCAGAAGTGACAAACTGATCTTAGATTATTTAAAATGCACAACTCTTTTCCTGATACTGCTATTCTGCAAAGCTGCTGGCAGACTGAGGGCTCTGCTCCTTAATTAGTGAGGACTGGGGCTACGAATTGCCAGAACTAGAATGAGTCATGGGCTCAGCCTAGCCTGCAGCTCTGGAGCAGCAGGACCCGTGGCTGCAGTTTGTGCTCAGCTCTGTGAGCGCTGCTAGCTTGCAGGGGCTGCCTGAGCTCAGTGAGCTGCTGTGCAGGAATCGTGGGACCAGACAGGTACAATCCAGTCCCTTTTTGATCTGCAGTGTGTCATCCTCGTGCCTTACACGAAGTTGACTTTTGTTTCTGTTACCCCTACTGCTGTTGCAGGTATTGTCCCTCTTCCGAGCTACTCCATGTTGGCTGCTGCCAACTGAGCTGTTCCTTCTGTCTCTCTTACCTGTGGCCTCCCCGGGTGCCCCTCCCTTCGAGCAGCTGGTCCCGGTTTTGCTGTTCGGATACAGCTCATGGCTTCATTTCAGCCTGCCATCAGAAAAACAGCAAAATTGCATTCCTTACCATATGGGTCTAGGCTGCCAGGGTCTCCCCCTCCCCACCAATCTTACATCCATTAGCTAAGGCTCTTTATATTTGTCCTATCACTTATTCATGATCATCCAGATCAATCTGTTGAAAAATGCATTTATTGAAACCTGATTCTGGCTTTGTCTGAATTGTGAGGGCCTTTCTAGCCGAGTCTCTGCCTTGTGGTTTACAACCACAAAGCCCACTGAGGCTGGGAAAAGAGCTGGCTTAGCACTATGCTGCTATGAGAGCCTTTTCTAAGCCTAGGAGCATATGGATCCATTGCCAGGAAAAACACAAGGCTTAGATGCCCAATACCCACCGAACAGCTTAATGTGCTAGCAGGACAAAGGTAAGTTATGTATATAGTACTTGTAGTTGAAAACCTGTAGCACCCACAGAAATTTTTGTAGCAGACTCTCAGTGCAGGAGTGTACGTATTTGAAACATCCCTGCCCCTTGCAAGGTGGCTGATTGGGTATAGTTACCTAAATCAAGGCACCGCAAGAGCCTCTTGTAGTATTGTGTTTATAGGTAGATCTGGAGGCTGAGATAGCCAAGTTCATTCACAAAGAAAACATTAAAAACATCCTGTACTGGTAAAAGCAGATAATTGTGTGCTTGTTTCATACACTGTAAGGTATCTTCCAACCAAAACCACTTTTCCTCTCTGAATAACCCCTGGAAAATTGATGCAGCCATCCTGGTTGTAGCCCGTCCTGGGCATATTACTCCTGGGAGTTGAGTAGGTTTGTGGACAAGGAGGAATGGGATGTCTGAGTGCACTCAGAGAGAGGGAGCACTGCTGTGTCCTGAAGTTCAGCTGGGGCAACTCATCTTGCTTGTGCCTGGGAAGATGCAGTTTTCAGAAGATGGGGGACATGCTGGGAAAATATGAAGATTCAAGGGTAGTCCAGAACGCACAAGTAAGGAGAACAGACTATGAAGACTTGTTTCTGAAGAGTGGTACAGTTGTGGAGTGCTTTCTCATGTCAATCCTGAATGTTGTCTCCTGCTGGGCTGGAGGGCCTGGAGAAGCCAAGGCACCTGCAGGTACAGAGTTTTGCGTCATGTCCTCTGGAGCTTACCTTGGTGCCTTCAGTAGCTGGATAAGTGATGAGGAGGATGTGTCTGGTGGCTACACACTCTGCTTTAATGCATGAGTGCTTTGCTGCTGCAGTAGGGGCTGTGTGCTGCCTGTCTGCCTCTCTGCCCATTCCCTGGCTACAGCACACAAGATCTCCCTTATTCTTTCCCTGCTGACACACCGTACTGCATCTGCTGAGATGAGATACAGGCATGTGAATGCAAGGGAGAGCTTCTGGTTTCAGTCACTCTAAAAAAAAGGCATAGAAGGCCAAGGAAATCTGTGGCTTGAATTGATTTTTTGATATCATGAATAGCAGGAAATGTTACTAGGATCACAAAGTGCCACATGTTATTTGAATAGAGAAAAATGATGTCTTGCAGTTTACTGCCCACAGTGGAAGGCATGATGGTGTGACGGTGGGCCAGTACTGGTGAAACACTGCTCTCTGTATGCAAGCAACTTTGTTTTCTAAATTATAACCCCATGGTACAGGATCAGTTTTCAGGATTGTGCTTTGCTGTGCACTTTGTGGCAAGGCCAGTTCATGGACAGATTGTTACTGAGGCCATAGGAATGAGGATGTTGGTCTCAGAGTTTGTTTAACATCTGAGTGACCTACCCTTGATATAGGAACTGGTACATTACTATTTTGTTCTTCCTTTCAGTTCCTGCTGTTGTTCCCTTTAAAACCAAAGCAATAGACCAAACTAATAAATTCCTAGCAAAAAAAAAATTGGGAGGGGATGAGCTATTCTAATTATATACGGGGCTTGAGTTAATAGTATGATCACTATTCAGCCAACTTTAATTGATGGAAAGTGGTTACACAAAATCATCACCGCTGTTCCTCCTCTGTTTTTCTAAGGTGTTCTCTTCAAATTGATGATTGCTTGTTGCTTCAAATTGTTGAACTGTTTTGTCTCTGGGTGAGGGTGAGACCTTGTATATCCCAGAATGAAAGCTGAAGGGTTTTTACTCTTGTCCTTGAAGAGCAGGATTTTCCCATCATCTGTGGTGCCTGTGGGAGCTGGAGCCCCCCAGAACTGGCAGGTTGTTGCTGGGCAGTGCTTGGTCCTACTGTCCTTGCTTCTCTTATGGAAGTCCAGCCCTGCTGCCTGGCAGTTTTTGGAAGTTTTCTGCTCAATTTAATCCTTTCAACTGATCAATGAGATGTGTGGCATTGGGAGAGAGGGGGATAAAGTGAGGGCAGTCTTTTTGGTGTCACCATCTGTTTCTGTATTTAGTCAAGGCTCCTTGGGGAATTTCATGTTTAGAAAAAAGGGCTGGTGGAAGGAGATACACTAAAACAAACTCTGCCTTTCAGGAAATGGGGTCTATGGCTATGCTGGGCAGAAGTTACAATAATTATTTGCTTTGTGGTTCTTTTTCTGGCTGTCTCAGCACAATATTCCTTTTGGGAACAGCATAACTGGGTGCAGTTATTCTGTTGTGCAGAGGCAATTGCTGTTGTACAAACAGCTACAACATCAAAGTAACCTGAAGTAAGTAGTTCTGGGCAGCTGAAATACCACAGTGCCTGGGAGTTTCAGTATATTGCCTTCTACTCCTTAGCAGCATCTATCTGTATCTAGCAGAGGGATCTGCTATAAGTTTGTGGGATTTTGTACAAAAAAACTACATCTCCTTGGAGGAGTATTTATTAATACTTTTGTACATGGACTTCTGCTGGGAAAGGGTTCTGGATCAGTCTGGATTTTTAGATAATTTCTACGTGTTGAAGATAGCCGTGTGATCACATTGCCTATCTCCCCTCTTTTCCCTTCTAAATGGTACCTATTAAATAACAGTGTTCATGCCCATGGATTGTCTCTTCTGTGTCAGATTATCAACTGCCTGTAGCCCCAGGTTAATTTCTGAGCTCAGGGAGTGGCAAGTCTGTGTAACCTGGACCCCCCTGGTCTTCAGGGACAGACTGTGTAGGGTGCTGTGATCATGGCACACTCCCATATGCAGGGTGTGCATGGTGGGGTGCAGGCTTGTCTCCTGATTAAACTGCGCTTACCTCAGGCTCTCATCTCTGCCATCCTCGGTTATCTGAAGGCATTGCAATGCAATGTTGGGGATGTTTACGCTCAGTGTCTTATAAAAGGTTTTCTTTCATCCCCCTGTTTGGAGACACAACCTTCCTGTTTTTTGATTCTTTGCTTTCTGCCATGGTGGTAGTAGGAGTCTTTGATGAAAGTAGCAAAAAGATCTTTTAACACATGTTACTGTTCATATGTTTATGCAGAATAGTCAGAATGTGATTTGGGTAATCGATGATTTCTCGACAGAAATGTCTTGCCCAGATGCCTCAGGACACTGTTTCAAGCCTCAAGAGTTTTGGAAAATGTAAAAGCATGTCACAAAGTCCTCTGTATAGTTCCTCAGAATCCGTATGTGATGTATTGTTCATAGCTGCTCTCTGGGATCTTGAATTTGTAATATAAGATTACTTTTTTTTTTCTTTTGCTATTGTTCACTGGCCATGAGGACTATCTTTGCAGACCATCCATGGGTTTAGGTGCTGATCAGATGCTCTGGTACTTTTCATTCACTTGGTGAGGGGAGATTAATCTGCTTGATGTGGAAACTCTAGACCAGAGCACAGCAGTAAAGCCAGAATTATGTACACTTGGTTAATGCCATTAAACCCAGTTCTTTTATTGGGAGGACTGGAGACTGGCCAATAGAGGTATCTCCTACAGTAAGGAAAGTCCAGTGTACTAAAGGGTTTAAAGAGACTTAAGTAGTTTAAAAAAAGCCACCTAAACTAAAAACAAATCATTAAAAATAGAGTTAGTGTTCCACATTTTGTATAATGTAATATAGAAACACTATTCCATTTCTTCAAACATATTAAGCCTACAAGCAAAGAGCTAATGGTGCTGATGGGATTAAGAGGTAGGAAGGGCTTAAAGCTCATGATCAATAACTTAGGAGCATAAAAAAATTAGGAAGAAAGTCAGTCTATGAATTGATGAAAGGCAGGATGGCCCTAATGTTACTCAACAGTTGAGCACTTTGGGTTTTTTCTCAATATTTATCTAAGCAGAGTTTATGTGATTTCTATGGGAAGACATGGAAGTGATTAGTTTGCAATAACTGAAATGTGGTGTGACTTCATGTCTAACTGTAATTGCAAGTCATGCTCGCCCTGATCTGCCTTCATGCTCCTGCTCTTTCCCTTGTACCAGGTCCCACAGGCAGACAGGGCAGAAGAGACCAAATCCAGCAAACTTGTTTTTCCTACTATTTTGGTAGGCAAGCTATGAGATCTACCTCTCCTGCAGATCCCTGCATGTGTGCTACCAGAAGTCTGGTTTTGTGCTCAGACTTGTCTTGAAAGACACAGAACAGTTTAGGATGTTGTAATGTATGTGAAACATCATATATATAAACATATATAAACACCAGTGCATACCTACATCAAACATCAGGGCCATCATATATACATCAGTGTATATATACATCAGAGAAACACTCAGGCCATGTCATTTACCAAAGGAAACTCTTGCCAGAGTTTGCAAACAAAGCTCTGTGAAATCTACGTAGCTGTTTGCTGGTGATTTCTGGAAGCATTTTGACTTACAATGATGCGTGGGTATATGAAATTGTAAACATGCTTTATTTATATTTTCTATTATTATTGTAGCTTGACTTTTAATGACCGGCTGTTCCAAGTTTTAAGATATTTAGACAGTCAAACCAACTATTCTATGTGTTTGTACCTTTCCATGACACTTTTTATAAAAATTGGTGTTTCCTTACTTTGGTTTCTGCATGAAGCTCATTAAAACTGTTTTTCTCTTCTGCTTATGTTATATTAAAAAAAACCAAAACCAGTTTCTCTGAAAATTTAAGTAGGACTTACTTAAATATTTTAAGCAACTGTAGCTTGGAAGTAGCCTCTGAATACTGCAGCTTCCCCTAGCTTTCCTTGGATGTTTGCACCCCATGTGCAGATCTCGCAGGCTCCAGTTCTTTCTAATGGGATGTCTTCTGGTTTTTGCAGGGTGCCAGGGTATGGCTGTGGGAGCAGGACCAGCTGCAGCCATGCACTGTTGGCTTGTGTGCCAATGGAAATGTTCTCTTCACTTCAGATTATGGCATGGTAAGTGAAGTTTGCATGAGGTTGTAGCCTATGCCAGGTTGTAAGATGGACTTCTTGGTTTTGCATGACCATCGTGTTGAAATGTATCAATGAAAATGCTGCAATTCTGTCTGAAAAGTGATCTGGCTCTGTTACAAACTGTACCAAAGGTCTAACAAATGTTAAGAAGAGAAGATTGTTCTTTTTGGTCTCTTCATTTCTCTGCCTACCTCACTTTTCTTGGTTTCCCTTGTGCCATCTTTGAAGGAGTTGCATTAACAGCCTAGCAAAACCATTATATTGGCTAAATGCTCCTGGGAACGAGGCAGCTCCACCAACCAAGCAGCCCTTCCTGCTAAACTGTGCAAGCTGTGCCACTCTAAGGGTGGTTGTGCTCACCACCAGCTGCTTCAGCAGCTTTTGCCATCAGCCCTTTGGGCCAGGGGCACGTGGCAGTGGGCTCTCTGTGTCAGTCAGTGTGTAAAGGCAGCAGCGATGCACAGGACAGCTCAGCAAGGTAGCCAAGCTCCCCTGAGAGCAGAGCTCTCCAACAGTGGTAAGAACAAGCTTCTTTCCTGTCTGATTTCCAGCCCTGTGCTCCTTGTGGTTCCCTGATGCATCTACTGCAGTGCTCATGGAATAATATTGGTAGGAAGGGACTTCTGGGGATCATCCAAGTCCTTAGTGAGTCAGCTCGGCTGGCTAACCCTGGGAAAACTATCCATGGCCTTCATAGAGATTCTTGGTGCGTCAGACTGGTGCCTGGGCTGGGAGGAGGATGGGGAAATGGGCAGGACTGTACCCTCCAGCAGTGAGTAATTAGATCTGCTCAGCTGTTCTGGTGAATGAGCCCTGCAGGTGGCTGCTTTATTACACAAAAATGGACAGGTTTTCTTCAGTCTCTTACCTGGTAAATAAAGGAGGGCACAGGAGGAAAGATTTTTAGGACCCCCAAATCTAGTGTCCTCATGTTTGCTATGGCCCAGCATCCTTGCAGCTCTTCCATCTCTGAGGTAAGAAGATCTGTCATGCTTCAAAGCTTTTGTCATTTGTTTTCACTTCCTTAAAAACACCTCAAGCAATAAATCCGTCAGAAATGTGACTTCCTGGGAGGAAAGGAGGAGCCGATGCTTATGAAACACAAGATTGGAAACCCTGATCCAGACAAAACAGCCAAATGCTTTATGGATAAATATAACTTGGATGCCAGGTGGGAGCTTTGCTTATGTGCTCAGGATGGCACTAATGGATGGAATTGAGTTTGAGAAGGAATCATTTCTCCCTTGCTGAGCCAGGTGAGCAGGGCTGACACGCCTCATCTTAGCTTGTTTGCTGGCCAGGTTTTGTTTTATTCCTGACCGTTGCAGGGCCTTGGAGAGAGTCATCGTCATTTTGTTCTGACTGTGGGCTAAATCTGAGGCAAAGTTAGTGTGTCACTGGGGAGAAAGTAGAAATCTTTGGGTTTTTTTGAAGTGCCTGTTAGACTGAAAGCTGATTGTTTTCCTTCCCAAAAAACAAAGGCCTGCTTATTAGCACCTATAACTCTGTGTTTTATGTATTAGCTTGTTTAAAAAGGGATATTCTGGGGGCAACTTTGCTGAGAGATCAGTTTGACTGAATTCTTACTTGCTTCAGGAAAAACCAGACTCTTTTTTAGAGAGGGATGACTGAATAATAACAATCAAGTGGCTCAAGACAGGTAATTATCTAAGCCCTACTAATAATTTACTTTTGTATTTAGGACCCCTGTTCCTCTTCAGGGTTCCATTTTCTCCCAAGTTGTCTACAGGAGCAAGGAAATGAGCTCTGACCCATCACTTTTCATGCATAGCAGCCTCTTGGCACAGGTGTTGCCAGCTGCTTGATATCTTTTAGGACACTTGTCCACTCAGCTTTTTCTCAAAATGTTTTCTTAATGCTTCTCTTCTGGCCCAAATGGCCCCAAGTGCTGACAGAGCAGTAGTGAATGAGTAAGTACCAGGCAGATGTAAGGAAAGATCATGTCATACTGTTTTTTATTTGTCCTCTTCCAAAATTTGTCCAAGTCAGCAGACAAGAGAGGGCCAGGGTCGTTTGCTGCCTCATGATTTGAAAGTGCTGGTTTTGTTCCTGATAGAGTCCAGTTCATGTTGTGCATCTGCAGCTTGTACTCTCTCCTGAATTTAGATGTCTGATTCTCTCCTCCTCCTTCCTCAGTTCTCTTGTGAAAGTGCCTGAGGTCTCTGCTCTGAAGAAGAAAAATAAAGTTGTTGTTTTTAGGACCATGCTTGCAAAGTGGTGGTCCTGCTGCTGGCAGTCACACCTCTCTGATACCCAGGAGCGGAACTGGTGTGGAGACACCTGGAGAAAGCCTGTTTGCTGGACTGGGCTTTGTTTTACAGTGTTCATCAACATGAACTGTGTATTTTTGAAAGGCTCCTGGCTGGTGAAAAAAGTGGGCTGTTAAGGAGTCTTGCCAGTGGAAGAGACCAAGTCCTTGCCACACTGGTGTGACTGGGCAGACATGGGATGAACACACCTGAGGCAGTGAGCCAGCTTGTCCTCCCCAGCTCCCTTCAGGAACAGAGCTGCTCTTGTAGTTGTGCATCATGGTGATCTTGTGAGGGATGCTGTGAGGGTTATTGCTGCCCTGCACTGGTGGGGTGCAGGCTCAGAGCCCCAAAGGGCTGATCCCTGGGCACCTGCAACGTGCTGCAGCTGTGAGCACCCTGCAAGGGACTGGCAGGGGTGGCTCGCTGTAGGGGGCTGGGTGACCTCATTCTGTCTGCAGCCTGCAGCTGGGGGATGGCCTCTTCCCAGCAGTGGCGGCAGCCTGAGCACTCCAGGAAGGCAGGCAGGAGAAACCAGTTAGATCAATGCTAGAGATTAGAGCGGGCTTCTCTATGGAGCCGTCAGTTTGTTGCTGGCACCCAGGAGGGCTGACAAGCAGGGATGGAAATGAGGTAGAGACCAGAGCCCCAGGAGAGGAGGAAAAGCACAAGTTTCTTTGGAAGGGTTACTGTGGACCAGTTTCCTTCTCCAAGATACCTATACGAAGTCTCCCATCTGTCTCTCTTGGGTCTTACCATCTAGTGCAGCTTTGGATGCTGGGTGGGTAATGGCACATGGCTGAATCTAAGAGTGGGAAGCAACTGAAATAAGCAACTGAAATAACTTTTGTGAAATGCCAGCATCGTGCTTGAGGAGGAGGAAAGGAGGGTTGGGATGTGCCTGTGGTGGAGGGAAACAGTCATATAATCTCAGCTGTGTTGAAAGGGGGTGAAGAAGATGACCTGATAACTGAAGAGTGGGTTATTGAGGAGGAGGAAGCTCTAGCAGGAGAAGGTTGCAGCAACTGAGGCAAGACAAGTGCAGCTGCACAGAGAGATGAGTACTTCACAGAGCAGTGATAGAAGTTAATAGGTGTCACTGTACAAATATTTTGAAAGCTGTATCATATACATATGTGCCGTCACACAGAGAATGTCACTACTTTATTTGGCTTCTCATGTGCTTTGCTTTCCTTTGCTCTTGAGATGACAAACCCTTCCAGATGCTTTCTGGCTGCTTCTGTGGAGAGTGCAGGGCCAAACTTGGAATGTGAATTAGTTTTTCCTCTACTTCCCCACAGTCAGAGACATGATCTCACCTGTGTTTTTTGTGAAAGACTGTTCCTGGTCTCTTGGGAGCAGTTGCCATCATTATTCACAGTCATGAGTGCAGTGTGTAATACCTGTCTAGCCTAGCACCTGGAGGCTGGTGCCCTGCTCCTGTAAAGGGGATTTCAGTGAAAATTAAGTAACCTTGTGTTGATTTGTCCCCATCAGTAGTGAAGGTGAGAGATTGACTCTGTAGCAAAAGAAGAGAGTATGCTCTATGGTTTCTTGCCAGAGAGCTCAAATACAGGAACGGAACAAGAACAGAAAGATGACTGTAAAAATAGGGAGCAGATCTGTGCCTTATTCATTTCCTTTTCTAGTGCCAAACTATAAAGGTGCACGTTTCTGGTAGGAAATCAGACCGTGTGCCCAGGTGTTATGAGCTTATTTGTCCTTCTTCCCATCCTTCCAGGTATTCCAGTACCCCAAGGCTTCCCTTTCCAGAGAAAAGGTCTTACCCATGCACCAGACCAGTGTTGATGGAGTAGAAGACATGTCCATGCTGGGAGATCTGCATGAAGCTGCCATCCTGCTTAACCTTCACCAGCGCTACCAACAGGGTAACATCTATGTAAGTGCTCAGGCTGGGCCACATCCCTTCTGGCTAATGGTTTGTGTTTAGCTTCAGGGTTGCCACCTTGCATGTGAAGTACTGATGCTATCCTTGCCTCTTGAGGGTAAAAATTGGAGGGGGTTTCCTGCCTTGCCAGCTCCATCATCCCTGGGAGATCCTACCCTTATCAGAGGGGCCTCTTTGCAGCTACGGAAGAAGTTCCAAAACATGAATGTTCATCTCTAAGCTTTGTGGTAATTGTGCAGCTCTGTATCCTCCATGAACATCCATGTCTGATGAGCTGCCATTCACGTTCCCTAGGTTCTCCATTATGGCTGTTCCATGGTTTATAAGGCTAAGCAGACTGGAAAGTGCAGTTGTTGCTGAGTATCCCTCCTGATCCAGACAAAGATACTGCCTAACAAAACTAGCAATGCAAACCTGATGCCTAATTCTTCTGCTTTTACATGCAGTTGTGCCTTTTTTTTATTGCTCTGCCCTCCTTGCAGAGATGAATACTCATAGCATCTCCTGATTTCCCTCTCAGGCCCTCAGGAAGGAGACAAGTGTTAAGAAAGGGACTTGTGAGCAAAAGCACACCTGGGACAAGACATCCCTGAAGTGCTGAGATGGCAGTGCTCTGCTGAGACTTGGAGAGGACAAGCAGGATAGATTACAAAGACTGCCTTACTTTGCTTTACTCTTATCTTGCTTGTCCATGCTATGTGCACACAGAGTTTTTCAGAATATGACAAGAAAAATGTAAATCTGTCTGTGTTGCATAGCAACTGTTATCAAGGCAACCAAACCATATGCACCTGTATTCCAGTAAATTATCAGTGAAGTGACCCTGTTTCTGAACTATTTCCTGCACAAGGATGCAGAGGAGACTGTAAATTCTCTTTTTTTTTTTTTTTGCTGTGCACCCCCTTGCCTGTTGTCTATCAACACAGCCTTGTGACACTGTGACAGTACCCACGTGCACACACTATTCTGATGGCCCATATCCTCAATGCTCTTCTTGTCCTGTGTTTGACATGTTATGTGTCTGTGCAGCTTTTGGCCCATTTGGGTATATTCTTCCTGTTTCTTCTTCCTCACACCTTAAAATGCGAGGCAGGATTGTCTTCCTTTTCAGTCTGTGCCTTGTAGCGGAAATGCCACACCAGCAGTGTGACAGTGTCATAGCAGATGTATCTCCTTAAGCCTTTCCTCTGGCTCTGATGTGCCATTCTTTCTTTTATTCAGCATTAGTTCTGTGCCTTCTCCATCTGTGCATAAAGGTGTTAAAGTTTAACACCTTTACACCTTGTTTTCTGCCTTTTGCGTAGTGCATGAATGTCATCTGTGTGCCTCAGGTCTGAAATTTTTCTGAGATGTATGGAGGGGCCTGACTTCTGTAACATGCTCAGCACTGGGGAGAACCCCTCAGTGAAGGATTGTTAGCCCCACCATGAGCTCCTAAAGGGGATTCTTTGTGATCAGGGAGTGTAGGTAGCAGTATATCTAGACTGATGTGGTGCCCATAATTAATTTACTACAGCAATACTGACAAGCTCAACAGTGCCTTTTGTTTTCCAGATAAATACTATTCAAGCTCTACCCAACTGTTGAAGGAAATCATGTGAACACAGCAACAGCCTGCAGCTTTTAGGCATGCATCTTCCCACTTCATTCTTGCAATTCCTGTATTCCTTAATAAAAATAGACCTAACATAATATGAGTGATGTATAAATGAGCCAAGGGCTGTAGTGCCACGTTTTGGGCTGTCCTGAACAATGCATGCCTAGCCATCCAAGTAGGATCTATTTTCCTGAGAAGTACATTTGCCACCTGTGGCTTGTTCTCTGGAGAGTTCTTTGGGGGCAATTGCTTTGCTGATAGAGTAGCTGGTATGTACATAGTTTTACTGCTATTAAAAATTGTGGATCGAAATTGTCTATAAGGGAATGCATGTGATGAGGATACTGCAACTGGGAGGTGGAAAAGTTTCCTAGAAACACCTTTGAAAGAGATGACTGTGTATTGGAAGAAGCTCTGGAAAGGACTTTCCAGAAGTTCTCTGGAAAGGAGTTCTGTTCCTAGGGAGAGGTGAAACTAGAATGGAAAATGCAAACTGAAACATCGGAGAGGAAAAGATGCTATGAAGGTCTGACCACAGAAGAGTTAGAATGGACATCTCTGTTTTGTAGTCTCTGGACCATTCCTGTTCCTCAACTGCTTGTACAACGCTTTTTCCCCAATTCATGTTTTCTCACTCAATGCTTTCCTCTGTCTCTCTCTCCACCTCTCTTGCCAAAGATCATCTGCTTGCTTATTGCTTTCATTACCAATGAATTATATTTCTGCCCACAAAGGTCCCTGACAGATGGTCTTCAGGACTTGTTCCATGCTAGCTACTTCATACTGATAATGCAATTTGGCCTGGATGATTTTTTTTCCCCTGATGATCTCTGACTGCTGCTTTAATAAGTGATTTTGAAATATTTTGGTGGCTACAGCATCTTATCAGTCTGGCTTCTGGCTTCAGAGGTTGGCATTGCTATAGCCCGAGATTTCATTTGTCAGGATGAGTCTTTCTTGTCACCAAGTGTTTGTTTAATTTACAGCTTCTCCAATGGATGCATTCAAATGCTTTTATATCTCTGTGGTGACTCGTAGTTAGTTCATGGTTTGGAAATAATGCTAGATGTTGTCCCTGACCACACAGCTTGGCACCTCCTGCAGCAATCTAAGTGTTTACTCTGTCTGCTGAGAATGGGTATTCCTGGAGCAGAGCAGTCCAAGATGTCCCTGTGAGGGAGGCCACCACACCAGCAGCAGGATTTAAGCTGAATGTTGACCATATTACAAAGCCATCATTAGGAGAGAGGTGGCACCATTGCTCTGAACTGCAGCTCTGAGAATAACCGGATTTGAGCTGGTTGGCTGAACCGAAAAAGTCATGCCCCAAAAAGCAAAATTAATTTCCTTCTGACTTCACAAAATAATACATTTGAAATTAAATATTGTGCTGTGGGTATTTTATTTTAAACATTTCTACCTCTTTTTTCAAATGGAGAGATTTTCAAAATAAATATTTTCAAAATAAAATGTTTAGAAAATATAGAAATATTTTGACTTGAAATCCAGACCTTCATCTTCAGCTGTCAATTTTGATTTGGTTTACCAAATGATTTAAGCTGCTCCAAACAGCATTTTTCAGCAGAAGAAAAATTATATGCTTTAGTGGGTCTTTGCACATGTGTGTTGTATGTGTCTGTGTGTCTGTGTCCCAGCTTTTTATTCTTGAGGTTCTTGAACCCTGCCAAGGCCTTTCTGCTTAGGTCTGTGGATAGGGACATTGAAAGTATCTCCTGACACTCCTTCAGTCCCAGCTCTGCTATTCAGCTTCAAGCACAGTGCAAAGTAGCTGGGTATGAAGATGGCTTCATGTTTTTAAATTGTGTAAGCTTAATTTAAAAAAGACCACAGGATAAGAATGTTATAGTGTAAGGCCACAAAATTCAGAGTGCCCCATCCATACCCAGTTGTTCAGCTCCTTCCCTGGGGTTTGACATTCTTTGCCAAACTGTGGAGCTCTCCGCTGAAGCCCAACATCCTTATTTAGGCTTTCTCCTTCACCGTGAGTTATTTCAGGGTCTGTGTTTGTCGTGATCTTTTTTTTTTTTTCCCCCAGGAACTTCATTTCCTTTCTGTTTTTTGTTTTTTCCCCCTAGACAAACATTGGTTCCATCTTGGCATCAGTAAATCCCTACAAACCCATCCCTGGTCTGTACAGTGTGGATGCCATAGACCTGTACAGACAGCACCGGCTGGGTGAGCTGCCTCCCCATATCTTCGCCACCGCTAACGAGTGCTACTGCTGCTTGTGGAAGCGTCATGACAGCCAGTGTGTTCTGATAAGGTTAGAAATGAAGAACCAGCTTCTCCACAGCTGCATCACACGCCTTGCTCTTGCTCTTCCATTTGCACTGACATCTGCCTAAATACCCACACCATCCTCCTTACCTTTGCCTGATCCCTGCTTGTCACAGTGGAGATGTCACATGTTTATTCCTAGAGATCACTTACGTGCCACGGGTAGGATGGTCATCAGCTCTATCTGTCCTGGATTTATAAATGAAACATATGTTTTTTCTTAACAGTGGGGAAAGTGGAGCTGGAAAGACTGAAAGCACCAAGTTGCTCCTGAAATTTCTGTCAGCCATGAGCCAGACCTCCCTTGGGGCCCCCGTGTCTGAAAAGAGCATGCACGTGGAAGAAGCCATCCTGGAAAGCAGGTACAGTCACCCTCACGGGCACCCATTGTGCTGGGTGAGACTGCCTTGTGGGGGCCCTGCCTTTGGGGGGCCCTGTTTTCTGGGCAGCTGGACCGTGGATGGAGCCAGACCTGGGTAGTGAGGATCACAGAGCAGAATGGTGTCACGTCAGGGAAATGCGAAGGTTGCGGCCTTGCTGGGATGCCTCACCCTGGCTGCTCTGCCAGCTGTTAGTGCATGGATCAGGCTTCTTTCTAACAGCAGTGTGGTGTGTGTGTGGCAACTGGAGAATTAATGCTCTGGCTCTCAATTGTAGCTGTCCTCACAGTGAGTCCCTGTCATACTCTGACTCCTGGTTTCCTCCATTAGGCCTTGCTCTCCCCTGGCCTCCCTGTGTTTCAGGCTGCTGGTATGTCTTGTCCTCAAGAGTCCCATGGGCCACCTGGCAGCTCTCGTGCTGTCCTGGCAAGTGATTTCATGAAGAACCATCCATAGGAGCTGGCACCAGGGAACAACCACCAGCCACCTAAACCCTGATGAGGCATCAGGCAGGCAGGGAAGTGCATGGTGCCTGAATCAAATGTGTTTGAGAGAGAAGCTGGCAGCAGTGAGGGAATGGAGACATGCTTGGGGGGAAATTCTTCATGCCAGAAGAGGTCTTGACTCCCCTGAGGGACCATAACACATGCCAGGGCAGGGACACCCCTAAGGGACCATGGGCCATGGGTGACCTACACTGGAACATGGAGATGAAGGAAAAATGTATCTGGAAAACCTGAAGAAGCAAAGTGTGGCTGAGGAAAACCAGCAGAGAAAATGAGGAAACAAAGAGTGACAGAGAGAGGCAGTCCTGTGAGTGTGACCCCAGGCCCCTGTGCTTCCTTGTTGGGGGAGTTTCGAGGGAGTGAATGTAATCTGAGGTAAAAATGAAAGGTGAGGTCAATAGGTGTTTGACTTTAGATGTGCCTGGGAAAGAGGCAGGAAAGATATGTCTGTTTTATTGTTTGTGTCCTTGTTTTCCTTAATAGTTGAATTATATTTAATAAATTAAATTAAAATTTCCCAGCACAAGACTGTCTTGCCTGTGACTGAAGGACCATTTTTGGGGTCCTGCAGTTTGGAACTGTCAAAGTTGAGGCTGCGGATTGGTCCCAGATGGAGCCTGTGATAGTTGCAGAAATCTCCAGAGGCGGCAGCTGTGAGAGCATTGTGGGTTTTAGGTCCTTATAAGCAGAGCAGCCTTGAGCAGAAGGGCTGCTGCCCTTGGACCTGGTGTTCCAGAGAATGTTATTTGATGATTTATCCTTTGCAGGTGTGCAGCTCTTAGCAGGCATGGAGACAAATTGGTAAAAGCTCTGAAGAGCAGTACAGTCATGATTCAAGATTTGCAAAATCTGCTTTAAGGCAAGCGGCTTAAAAGGCTCAAGCACTCTTAGCAGTTAAGTGATAACTTGACAGTGATCCAGAGAGCTTATGATGGTGGGTAGGTGATTCCTGAGTCTGTAAGATGCCACAGCTGTGAGCTGGAGTGAAGTAAGAGATCACAGACTGTTCCGTGTTCTTCTCTAGTGCTACGTGAGCTGTTGCAACAGGGAGTGCAAGAGAATCTTATTTGTCACCTTTTCTCTGAACACGAGAAGCTGAAAGCCTGGGCCGGACCCAGAAGCTGCTGCCACTCCTATGGACCCTACCTCGTGTTTGGAATTCAGCTGCACTTGCTCTGACAGTGACTCTCCTTGGGTTTTCTTATGGTGAATTTTCATCCTTGCAGCCCAGAACACACCAAGGAACAATACTGGATTCTTTCTCCATTTCAGACAGCATTGCAAATGAAGTGGTCATCAGCTTTCTATCATTTGCTTGTGTTGGAACATTCGTGCTTGGTGTATTTTTCATAAATCAGGCTCTTAAAACTCCTTTGGCACTGTTGATTTTGTCTCTTTTCTGCCTTGAAAAAATCCATCAGTTAATTAAAAATTCTGCTAACTTTCAGCTTTTTTTCTTGCTTGCTTCACTCTGAGGCTCTCTTCTCCATGTTGGGTGCCAGTGCTGAGAGCATAGCTACCTTTTCTGCTATTCATTCCCCCAAGTCTTCAAACCTTTTTGTCTTCAACTGGGCATCTGAATCCTGAAGCTGCATAGGGTGCAGTATTTCTAAATTCCAGACTTCACTTTCTGCTGCCCTGCTGAAACTGGTTCCAGTGAACAGCCACCATCACCTTCCTCATGTGCTGCTCTGCCTCGTAGTTCAGTGCAGCCTCAAGGACCACGCTGGGATGTGCTGCTGGCACGGGCCATGTTCTCCTGCCCTTGTTCCTGGCTGAGCAGGAGCCTGGCTGAACAGAGCACATTGCAACTGCTGCCAGCCTCAGACACCCACCTGCTTATTTCCTCCCCTGTGCTTGAAAGACTTTGCACTCATGTGTGAGCCCATTGCCAAACTAAACTATAAAGGTATTTTTGTGCTTTTCTTACATAGTTTAACATGATTTAGAGCCACAAAAGTTGGCTAGCTGTCTCCTGCACTCTCACTGCATCTGTGGTGGTCATATAGCATAACCCTGTCCTCCCTTTTTCTGGCTGTCCCCATTAATATTGTTGATTCATGGCATTGGTGCGCTCAGTGGGATGTTTCTGTGCAATGTCCTTATTTACATACTTGTTTCAGAGGCATGGATCTTGGAGTCCAAATTTTCCAAGGCAAGGAACTTTCCTGATCTGTGCACCCAGATTTCTCTAACTGGCATTTCTGTGGTTGTAGCATATTATAACAGAGGAGGTTTCATTTCTTGTCCTTGTTAATTGAAAGCAATTGTTTCAAGAGATGTTAGGAAAATGCTGCCCAGATTTTCTTGAAGGTTGTTGAGTGTTTCCTTAACCATGGCTCTCCCTTAGCTAACACTTGCAAGGCCTGAAGCTTTCTGCAAGCTCCAGGGGTGTCTCTGTTTGTGGTTATTTTTTATGCTGTATTTATTAAGTTGTGAATAATCCCATATCTGCCAGTGGGACTGTACAATAGATCTGTGGAGATGTTTAAAAGCCAGTATATCTCAGGGTAATAACAGCAATAATTTTTATTTAAAACTATATGTGTTTTAAAATTAGACATGATAACATACAGGCTGATCTTGTAGCATCTCTGTGATTCCTTGCTTGTCAACCTTTCAGATTATTTTAGAATTGGTTTAATTGCAGAAATGAATATTTTAATCCTGGATTCAGTGTGTCAGTTTGACTGGTTTAAGCTTTTCCCTTGTACTGTTCTGTAAAGCAAGTACCAAACATTTTAATCTTTTCTTCCCTGAAGATAGGAAGGTGACCAGCAGCCAAAATTCTTTGATTTATTGCCTGTCTGACATTCAGTGATAGATTTCTTTGCAACTTTTTTTTTTTCCTGAAGTGGATGATGTTGCTCTCTTAGAATGTAGTTTTCAAATCTATAGTGTATGTATAGTCCATCTGCTTGGAAACCATGTGGCTTATATCAGCCTAAGCAAGATTTAGGTAACAAGGGCTTGTGTGTTCCAGTATCAAATTTAAGTACCAAACAAATTGTTTTATTACTGTTTGTTAGTTTGAAGATGTTTGCTTGTAATTTTAAGAGATGGTTTATACTGGTCTTCTCTTTCAATGGTAGAAGGAAAAAAGGTAGAATGAATATAGAAGTATGTGGCTTAAAGCTACAGAGTGTTTGCCCTACATGTCTGATCCTTCTGAAAATCCTTGAAAAAATGCAGTTGCAAAAAATGCAGATGCTGCTGTGTTGAGGACACAGCCTGGCTGGGTCTTGCCACCTTTCACTTCCTGAAGCCACACTGGTGGGGAATGCCTTTGACAGTGTGAGCACCAGCTGCCCATACAGATGGGGGACTGATTTAGTTAACTGCAATCCCAAGGTTTAACATTTGTCTAGCAGTGTGTTAAATTTCTCTTGCCATCTTTCCTTTCCCTTGAGCTCTTCCTGCTTGTCCAGGCTGGTGCTATAACAAATAAATTTCTCATAGCAGAACACACTGCAAATGTCAAAAGATTGGGCACATGCTTTCTTTAATGATATCCCATCACTAATCGTATCTTCATTGCCTTATTTCTGCAGCCCCATTCTGGAGGCCTTTGGAAATGCCAAGACAGTTTATAATAACAACTCCAGCCGCTTTGGCAAGTTCATCCAGCTGCACTTCTCTCAACATGGACACATCCAGGGAGGCCGAGTAACTGATTGTATCCTTTTCTTCAGTGGACCAGAAATGGATGGAGTATGCGAAGATGAGGAGGAGTTCAGTGTGGGTCAGGAAACCCCTCCTCAGTTTTTCAAAGTCAATTTACAACTGTGGGCAAATTTGCATCTTAAAGAGGGAAGAAGTTTTGTGTTTATTTTGTGGCTCTGAAGCACCTAATTCTGGAAACCTTTTGTCTCAGTACTGCCTTAGGTAGGGACTTTTCACTTTGTTAATCTCAACACTTAACACTTAAAACTCTGGAATTTGCCACCTCAGAAGATCCCCAGGTTGATGGCATCCTGTTTGCTCCACAGAAAGTTGTTCCCTTATGTTAGCTCTGCCAATGAATTTGTGATTGAGAAAACTGAGACCAAACTAAGAGTCAACATATTATGCACAATATTTGGGTGCAGAAGAGAATTATGACTCCCTGTTTTGGGCTGTCATCTTCAGTGAACTTTGAAACCCTCGTCACAGAATCACAGAATATCTCAAGTTGGGAAAGACCCATAAGGATCAATGAGTCCAACTCCTTGCTCCTCTCAAGACTACCAAGAATAAAATCATATGACTTATGAGCATTGTCCAGATGCTCCTTGTGCTCTGACAGGCTTGGTGACATGACCACTTCTGTGGGCAGCCTGCTCCAGTAATAACAAGGACAGTGAAGACTGGATATAGTCAAACTGTGTTGTGCCATGACGACTGTCTTCCCTGTATGCTCATGTACCCCTCTCCCAAAGGCTTTGACATGTCTTTTGTCTCCATGAGGCAGGTAAAGCTGCCCTGGCTACATTTCTTGATGTTGATGTTCAAAGCTGCTGCTGACTGCAAACCACACCAATTGCCACTGGAGCAGCAGCCTGATGAATTTACTGCTGTTGTAAATGACAGGCTTGGATTGTTTAGCCTCCGCTCTTTGTGCTGTCATTAGATTTACGATAGTGGTCTCTTGCAGGAGCAATGAGAACTGATGCAAGACTTGCTGTGTGCAATACAGACTTTCAGATTAGAGTGGCCTCTAATCTTTCTAGATGTCCCTAATGTGGCTCATCCTTTGTTAGATTCCCTATGCTCTATCTGGCCCTGCCCTTTTAAGTATCTCTTTGGCACATCATGTCTCCTTGGACAGTGAATAGAGAGGATGATCTGAGATGATATTTAGAGCCACTCTTTACCTACTTCCCAAAGTGTCAGTTATTTCATGATTTGTTGCTTCTTGCAAGGTTCATCCCAATGTGTCTAGAAGATTTTTTGCCTATCATCAAGAAATCTGTGCGTCTGTCACTTGGATGTTTTTTCCTTAACATGCTGTTCAGATTTACTGGAAAAGGTGGGTATCACCTCTACTGAGTGCTGGGTGAGCCCTCTCCTCACAGGAGGTGTGGGAGTGCCAGATCACCTCCTGGATGAGACTGTCTCCATTGCAGCATGTAGACATTAGCTCCTTGGGTGTTACTACTGCAACTGTCCCAACTGAGGAAGAGGCAGAGGAGCAATGTTTGTTCTGTATCTCTCAGAGCCTCTTCTCCTGTCTTTGATAAACTGTGCATTACAGAGACACTCCAAGAAAAAGCTGTTTACTGAAGAGAAAGAGAGAGAGGAGTGCCAGGAAATTCAGCTCCACAGAGAAGAATATGGGGTGCAACTCCAAATGGAGGCATCTCTACTCTGATGTAGTTTACTTTGGAGTCAGAAATTCATGGAGGAGCAGGGCTGCAACCAACAAGGTTCAGTTTTTCCCTGTGTATGCTCAGTTGTACAGCCACAAAGCTCTTGATGTAGAATTTATTGAGACAAAACCATCATTAAATGCCAAGAAGCCCCTCTTGTGCATTGGCCCTGGAGATTTACCTGTGTCCTGGTCCTGTCTTTGCCTTTGCAGCCACAAGTTTGATCTCTTTCTACTGGCTACTCTGGTATTCTTTGTTTCAGAACAGGGTGGTACATCAGAACCCTGGAGAGCGGAATTACCACATCTTCTATGCTCTGCTAGCTGGTGTGAGCGGGGAGCAGAAAGGTAATTTCATTTTTTGGGATATGACTCTTATCCTCTTTCCAGTGCAACATGTGAAGCAGGTGTAAGTCAGTTGGAGCATGCATATTTCAGGTACTTGATATGTAGCTTCTTTGTGAAGGCCATATGGTGATTTCATGGGAAACTGAAAGGAGAATTGAGGGAAAGAGGCTGAGAATGACAGAAATGCCTTATGAGAAAAGACACTTCAGGCATTCTGAGCTGAAGGAAAAAGTCTGTGCAAAGTGATGAGGTGACGAAACTGGCTAGAGGCAGAGGAAGGGTAGAGTCTTGATTCACTTGCTGGTAGGAGCTGTTCAAGGAGTTCAAAGGTTGGACTGATAGATGTATTTTGAGAACAAATCTTCAGTATAGGTAATAGTAGAGAGAAGAATTACAAAGACCAGCGATGTAGTGGAAGGACTAGAGACAATACACGTCTTGTGTCTGAGCAAAGGGTTTATAGCTTTGTACTTGGGGAAGGGAGAGGTGGGTCTGGAGAAGGGCACACAGAGAAAGTGGCAGCTGCAGGCTGTGGATGAATCCTCTTTGTAGTGCAGCATCCCCTTAACAGCATTTGTGTGTATCTGTCCCAGGCATTGCTGAGCACTGAGGTGTTTCTGAAGAGGTCAGATAGGTAGGCAGGAGCATGTTGCAGTTGTACTCTGGTTTTGAGGGACTGAGGAATTTCTTTATGCTTTTGTTCTGTGTGCATTAGGATAATCAGATGGAAGATTTGGGCTTGACAGAGTAGAATGCAGTAGTGCTTCAGTTTTAGGAAGTACGTGCAGGAATGGCCACATAGGTCAATTCAGAGATCAGTCTAAAGCAAAGGAAAATAGTGGGGACCATGTAGTTATTGGCAATTGCTTAGAGAAAACATACAAAACAGATTCTTCAGCAGATCTCTGCGATTCCTCCCCATCTACCTCCCCAAGCTGGTGTCCCAGGCTACTTTGCTTCCCCATCTGTAATGTGGTTTTGGCTCTTGAACATCCTTTTCTCCTTTCTCCATTCATCTTTTAGCTCTACACTTTTCAAAACGGGGGATCAAATCTGCAGATAGTGTTCGTTCAAGATGTGGTTGCACAACAGATATACAGAGATCTAATTCTGGTTTTACATCTAGTTTTGTGAACTATGTTCAGTTTTTGACTGCTGCTCAGCACTCCAGAAATCTGACTGTGACTCTCTGAACTCTGTCTCAAGTGATGATATCTAATTTAGATGTCGTTACCATATGTATATACTTAAGACTATTTTTCTGTACACTTTTTGAGACAGAATTTAATTTTTTTACCTGAGTCAATTCAGTATTGAGATATTCTTCTGAGACTCTGCAGCTTGGGATTTGACTGTTCTAAATAATTTTGCATACTATCTGCAAGTTTTGTTACAGCACACCCTCCTCTTCCATGAACTAAAAGAGTAGTTGCTAAATAAATTGTCTTTCTTCTGTGTCTTTTTCTTCTGTTGCAGAGAGCCTCTCCCTCTGTGAGCCAGAAACTTATCGCTACTTGAACCAGTCTGGCTGTGTAACTGATGAGAACCTGAATGATGTAGAGATGTTCAGTAAGGTTATGGTGAGTCCACTCCTAACTCCTCCTCAACTTTTGGGCACAGTCTTGTGGACTAAACATGCTGCATGGTCTGGATCTCATAGGCAGAATTGATTTGCCCTAAGCCAAAATTTGGTGTTCAGCAAGTCTGAAACTCAGCTAAAACAAGGCTCAAAAAGTGGTTTTAGTATACAGAAATGGGGGAATTTGGGAAACAGTCAGTATGAATAGTAATTTAGAATGATGGAGAATTTGGGGGAGCAGAATCCCACCACATAATGATTCCTGAGAGCCTCCTAGATAGCCTGATTCAGGAAACCTCACATTGACCATTAGAACGGCAACAGTTTGGTCTGAAGGTACTGTTCTCCAGAATTATTCCAGTAAATTTATATCACCTGTGCAAATTACTTATTCTGAAATACCACAGAGATTTAATAGACACCTGTAACTTTATCAGAGGTTATAGGGTTAGCAGGATGAATGTGCAAATTTGTATTTTATTTGATAAATGCTTGTTGGCCTGAGGGTTTTAATAATGTGGGTGAAACCAGATAGGCAGGATGAGTAGAGTCAGCTTAGGATTTCAGTGGCTCCAGGTTAGGTGTGATTTAAGTGAAGGAAACATCTGTACAGCAGAAATTTCAATGGCAAAATGGCATTTATTCTTCAGCTGAGGAGATGCTGGAGGAAAGAAGGGAACTAGAACCCTGGAGTGCCCCACTGACAGGGTGAATGCATGAAAACTAGGTCCTACCTCTCAAAGTCAATTTATGCCCCTGGCTTGCATGCACTAAGACAGAGGGAATGTGCCATACTTCCTCATTATCTGATAATCTCTTTCCAGCCATCTAGCAGTTAATGCTGAAAGCCTGGTTTTAAATCTTGCTGCATAAATCTACTATACTAAGATAGAATAAATTAAGGGGGTTATGTGGATCAGGGTAAATTAAGTATCTCATAGGGATCCATCCTTCAGGGAAGAAAATAAGGGAGAATTGGACTGGAAGCAATCCAGTAACATCTGTAACCTGTGCTGCCAGTGTTCAGGGCAAGATTTCCTCACACAGGCATAAACATGTTCTTCCTGTGACAGACTGGAAATGACAGCAACAAAGTCCAACTTGAGGATGGGGCAAATGCTCACCTGCCTTAGATAGCAGTGGAGTAAATGTAGGAGAGAATGGGAGACAGTAAAGATCATTGACAAATCTATAGCTGAGAGAGGTGTTGTGCCGTCCCGTTTCATTTGAATTCATGGTGACTATAATTCTGAGTTTTACATCTTATACACACTGGACCTGAGTGTGGTGGTTGCATTGTACTTGGCTGTACATACAGCCAACATTAGCTGTGTGGTTTTGCATAGACTGCCATGAAGGTGGTGGACTTCAGCACTGAAGAAATCAGAGACATCTTCAAGCTTCTTTCTGGCACACTTCATCTGGGAAACGTTGAATTCATGACAGCTGGTGGGGCCCAGGTTACAACAAAAGCGGGTAAGTAGGACCCTAGCAACTTGGTAGACCATGCAAAGCCCCATAAGGCCCCCAAGAAAGCTCTGTCCATTGTCCTTTCTTCCTCTGCTATGCTGGTCTGCAGTGCCTTCACCAGCAGGTTCCCTGTAGTTTAACCCTACATAAGCATTGCCACAGGATGCATGGCTCCAGGGTACCAGTAGGATTTAGTTGATCTGTGGCTCTGTGCTCCAGGATATTCTCCATATGTGCTCCTGGATATTCTCAGACTGAGTCCAGAGCCTCAGAGTTTCTCTTTTGCATTGAAAGAGATAGAAGAAATAGGATCAGGAAGGAGTTTCAGATAAAAGTGATCTGTTAGAGACTTTCCTCCATCTTCATTTGAAGCATTTGCTAGTGTGCAGTCTGTTAGAGTTATCCGATCTGAGCGGGTCTGCAAAATGAGTCCCTAAACAGACAGAAGCAGTAAATATGTTTTACAAGTGTTTGAAGTCTTAATTGCCTCTCTTCTTAACATCCAAGTTTAGCAATCTTGTGCTCAGACTGTAGTATTGTGCTTTTACAAAAACATATCTTCTCATGCAGTGTTTTGCTGGTGCTGAGCTTTACACAGGGTTTTGCTCTTCCTGTTGACAGCAGAAAGGCTGACTTACATGAATATCTGCCTGTGGTCTATAATAGATATGTGAGCCTCCGACTGGGTGTGTGAGCTTACAGCTTTGGATATGCCCAAGAGAATTAAGTAAGGGGGAGTGTGTTTTGTGCTGGGATTTAGTCACCTGCCTTGTAAGAATCCTGGGGATTTCCTCACCGAGCTGCAAAAATATCCCTATGAGTGATGGGGATCCACGCAGGAGAAAAAAAGTGTGTCTTCCTTTGTTATTAGTGCTGAATGTTGCCAGTGACCTCCTGGGCTTAGACGCCTTTCAGCTTTCTGAAGTACTGACACAGAGGTCCATGATTCTGCGTGGGGAAGAGATCAGCTCCCCTCTCACTGTGGAGCAGGTGAGTGTCCTAATACATGCTACTGCTTCTGCCACTTCTGCATTTCCAGGCCCTGAGTCTTCCTGTTGTGTCACCCATTCCAGCCTAGGGCCTCCTGTTTCCTCTGGTATTTTGCCCTTGTTGGTAGCTCAGGTCCCAGTGTTGACTCTGCTTTTCAGGCTTTACAGGGGAGTTCACTTGCAAATGCCAATGCACAATACTGGTTTTAAGTCACCTTCACTCACCAGGAACTGGTCATATTTGTGTCATGCAGAAAGTGCCTCAGATGCTTTGTGGTAATTACACGTGTGCATGCTTTAACCTTCCAGAACTCCCAGGTTATGCTGCATTTACTGGAAAGTAAAAACCGGCACATACTTCCCACAAAACATCTGGCAGATGTTAGGCTGTTACCCCGCAGTAACAATTCTTTCTGTATCCATACAACCATAAAGGAGGACTGAGTAAACTGATACGTAGTTCTTGTGGTGCTGCTGATCACTTGAGGGCACTCTTGGTGTTTTAGGGCCATGCACAGATAACTGTAGAAAATCCTCTGTCATTAATAAAATGCAAGACACTGGAAGATAAGGAGTGATATTGCTAGGACAGAAGATGCATCGTGTTATAGGAAAATAAACATCTGTAATGGAAATCATGTGCTGGCACAGACTGCAGAGGGTTATCAATCCAACGCCTACTTTGGCAGAGAATCTAGAGTTACTAGACTCTCTCTGACGGATGTCTGTCTAACTTTCCTTCAGATTTCCCATGGAAGGAATTTCACAGCATCTTTAAGTATCCTGCTTTAGCTGCAGTGGAGTCTGGAGTTGAAAAGATTTTCCTCATATTTAGATTACCTTTGACATCCCAGCTGTCCACCTTACAAGCTTTGGCTTCTGTGAAGTTTTTCATGTGGTGTTCTCTTTTCTAAGCTAAACAATCCAGTTCCTTCAGTCCTTTCTTGTAAGTAATTTTCTAAATCTATTTGTCTTCTGTCTCTGTTTTCCTGCATCTTTTAAGAAATGGAGTCCCCTAACTGGGCACTGTATTCAAGCCGAGGTCTCAGCAGTGCTCATTATGGTAGAGTAGTTGCATCTTTTCTTGCTGTGAGCGCACATGCTAATATGTCACAAACTAAGCTTTGCCTTTAAGAAATGGTCTCTCTTTTTGCATAGTCTCTGACTTTTCTTTGCAGTGAAATTGTGTGAAAATTAGTTTTCACCCTGTAGTCTGTGGTAGATATTCTCAGTATCCAATACCACAATTTTTCTTCTCAGCTCTCTGTCCTAAATAAGCTGCATCTTTCTCTAGCAGTGCCTAGGGTTGGATAACAGATAATACCAGAGGCACTTCATGCAGTCCACAGCAATGGTATGTGGTTGTAGGATTTAAAAGGGTCTCCCTGAACAGAGCTTTCCCTGATGGTATAGCTGTTCCTGTCATCTGTGTGTATTGGACCCCACACTTACTGCTTGCAGCCCAATGAAGTACCAAGGCCACAAGTAAATTGCACTAGCAAGGGGATGCTGCCATTTAGCTGCCTTCACTTGGTGAGCCTGTTGCACTCAACACTGGGCCAGTAAAGACTGTTCCTGCCTAAGCCCTCAAGAGCTGGAGCCACCTATTCCCACTTGTGTGGATAGAGTTGCTGGGGATTTCTTATTATGTAATGGACTCATTACCCATCTGAGCTTTGACATTTCAGTGGGCTGCATGGATGAACTGGCCTAAAGGCAGGCAAAGCTGGGAGGATGAAAGGCGCCTTTGAAAATCTCATTTGAGCCATATTGTAGGGAACGTGGCTTTGCTTACAGATGGATGGGGAAATGTGTCCAACTTACTGTGTAGCCAGATAGGCTACAGAGGCATGGCCTTGAGAGCATTCTTAATCCCAACTACTAAGATCATCTTATGGAGAGAAGAAATACCCAGCAAAGGCGTGTTTGCCCATATTTTGAAATGTTCTCTTCTGTGGAGAGGGGAGGTTATTCTGTGCCAACTTTGAGCTGCTTGAGAGGAGATAGTACTTAGGAAGAGAAAGGAGAAGAAAACCAGTGCGGTTGGGCAAAAAGGAGGATCTGGCAGGCTGAGCCTCAGAAGTTTCTGAGCAGCTGGAAGGATTCAGGGGCTGGAAGCGTTCAGAGACAGTTGGCCTGTACCATTATCAAAGTGCTCATCTTATTTAGGGTTATAAAACTGAAGGGGGTGAGGGTGCCTTTAGAAGATCTGTCATTGTTGGTCTGGCCTACTGAAGGAATTGCCCTACTGGTGTCACAGGTAAGACAGCAGAAGCAACCTGTAATCTACTTACTGCAGTTTTTTTATGAAATGACAAGATTACAGCTTTCACCCTACTTGATTATCTCATATACTTGCTCGCTCACCCCTCAGCATTACATTCTCTAGATGTTAAATTTTTTTCCCAGTTGGGAATTCGCTGCTTGTCCAGGAGGGCTGGGCAAAAACTTATCTGGGTTTATATTGTGCAGTTGCAGTTACCAGTCTCAGGTACTACCAGCCAAGGGCCTTGGGCATGCCCTGACATTTATCTCCATGTCTCCAATCTCCAGGATCTTTCCCCACTTCCAGCATCTTTCTTCCAGTCATGATCTTTGCCATCTTCTCTCCTGGCACCTTTTTCTACCCTCTGAGATCATGTCTTCTTGTTGGAGACCCTTATTTTTGGCCTCCTCTTCTTTCCAGAGCCCTAAACTCTGGTTTCCCATTCTAAATAGTGTATGTGCAGAAGGACAGCACGTGATCAGTCTCTTAATTTGTAGTTCTGTCTGATGTCTCTTTATTAATTGGAGGATTTGAGGTGTGCCACTTTTGTTTATCCAAGTGTTATCAAAATATGCAACGAGCCCATTCCTTGCACAGCTATCAGGCTTTTGCTTGAGATACCAGAAGTTTGATTTTGGATATTCATCCACATGCTTACATACACTCAGTTATCTACTGCCTGTTAGTGATTGCAATTTAAGTTATTCTTCCCACATCTGACACTTGGTTATGATAACTGCATGGGATGTTGCGTCAACTGCAGGAAAGTTTTTCAACTCATAAACTTCTGGGGCATGTGTCCTGGCTGTTGGCCAGCCTAACTGGATTCCAGTAGGATAATGCTGTTTGGAGGAAAATTTTGGAAGGGGAATTTTTGAGGGTAACTTGGTGACAGAATATTCTATTATATCCTGCCCTACCAGTTTTTTGAAAACTGAGCAGACACCCATTTGACAGCTCTACTAGGAGTACTGAACCAAGATGCTGTGCCTGTCACTGCAATTGTTGGCTCAGATGATACAAATTACTGCTGTGGGCTTAGTTGTGAGGTATTTTGCCACCTTCCCTGCCCCAGCACTTGTTCCAAAAAATGTCACTGATTTTGTTACTTCCTTCACCCTCTCAAGTTCAGTTACCCAAAGATTATACATGGCTCATCTGTGTGTGGCCTGGCTATTTGAAAACTTGATACATATAAATACTGCACCATACACAGCCAGTACAGAGGCTGAGACATCTGAAGAGGAGTGGAGGAACCTGAAGTCCCATAGAGATTCATGTGGCCCTTATGTCTTCTATTCTCTTTGTGACTCATTTTTTCTCTCTTTATTTACAGGCAGCTGACTCCAGGGACTCCCTCTCTATGGCACTCTATTCCCAGTGTTTTTCGTGGCTCATTAGCAAGATTAATACAAAGATCAAAGGCAAGGAAAACTTTAAGTCTGTGGGCATCCTGGATATCTTTGGCTTCGAGAACTTTCAGGTCAGGATTTTGTTTTTTGTGGGGTGGGTTGGTTTTGGAGATGTCAGTGCATATAGGAAGACATTTTGGTGGGTTTGCATCCTATTAAGGACAGCATAGGGCATTCTGGTGTCCCTCCACTGCCACTTTCCCCTGAAAGTGCAAAGATATATTTAACTGCCCACTTCTGCCAGCCATATTCATATAGGTTGACGTTCAGGGTTTGGTTTGTGACACAGACCTTAACCAGATATACTGTGATAGGTAATACTGAATTTTTGATTTGCATGCAAATCAAATGTCCAGATCCTACACGTACATTGTTTGATTACATCTGTTTGGCATTGTGTGGAGAATCCTGTGTGTAATGCTTCTAACTACAGCTGATGTGGGATGTATGTTGAATAGTCATATAGTGACTGCTCAGATATTTCACAGAAGAGAAAGCCTGGTGACCTAACACTTAGGGAATTTATTTCTTTCTTCCAAGAAGAGAAACATGATTGTCTTTAGCATGCCTTGCTATGATTTAGGCTTACTAAATTAACCTTGTGTGGGCTACAAAAGCTGTTCTCCTAGTGGACTTCTCCATACTGTCCTCCTCATGTACATCTGACACCACTGTGTTCTCTGGCTCTACTCCAGGCCTGGTACCTTCCCTGTTGCTGTGATAGATTCTTTTAGAGCTCCGGAACAAGAGTGTAAAGTTTTATAATTGTTTCTTCTTGCAGGTGAATCGTTTTGAGCAGTTTAACATTAACTACGCAAATGAGAAACTCCAGGAATATTTCAACAAACACATCTTCTCCTTGGAGCAGCTGGAGTACAACAGGTGACAAACAGTGAGAGTGGGGCCCCTATTGCTTTCATGGGTAGTAGAAGGGAGGACATCATTCCTCCTGTGCTGCTTGGTCCCTACCGCTGAAGCAGGAGAGACAGCTGGGCCTTGGTACAACCCTGATTGTGGATGTATCTTGTTAAGCATTGTCTGTGTGCTTTGCCAGCATAAGCCACTTGTCTCCAGGAAAAAGCATTCTCCATTGTAGTATTTAGAAACTCCAGATTTCCGTCTGTCGCTCAGCCGAATGGGAGTTCCTGGGCTTTAACCCATTACAGTACATGATCACTGGGTGTATTACTGACTTTGGTAATGATTTACCTATGGCAGTGGTGGTGTAATGCAGATGGTATCTTGGTGTGCAAAAAGTAAATTCCCTGAAGACAGACAATGAGAGTTATCTGACAGCTCTTTCTGTCCTAGAGATTCCTATACTGTGAAAAGGGCTCTTTTCCTCAGCAAGATTTACATCAGGCTGTTTCCCGAGCTTGGGGCCTTCTGCACTTTTCCTCTTCTGTGGGCTTCATATTAGATTGTATTTTGTGAAGTACCTGGGATGTTCTAGAGTATTTCTGCTTCTAGAGAAGGCTGCTAGACAAATACTTCAGTTGTTGGTCCAAAACAGAAGCCTTTATGTTTGTGAATGAAGGAATTGAATAGGGTCAGTGAGGGCAAATGAGAGCAGCCTTGTAAAGGGAGACAGTTGAATAGGCAATTCATTAAATTCTAAAGATTACAGAATTGCAAGGCTATTTATGTGCTCACTTCTCAGGCCAGTTCCACCACTGCAGGAGTCTTGTGTTAAGAATGGTACTCTCATGGCAAATGACTTTTTCCTAATGGTTGCATAGAAGTTTAAGTTCTGCTGAACTTCGGAAGGAATGAGAGGATTTTTTTATTGATTACATATCAATTTATTCTAGGGTGCTGTACTTAAAGCTCATCTTTCACCATATAAGCTCTGTTTCCTGATGTTTATTAAGTAGCTTAATGTATCTCACCTTGATGCTTTGAACCTGAAAGTGTAAAGCCTGGGCTGAAGTGTTTGTAGGCAACACCTCCACAATCTTCAGAATAATAGTCTTCACCTGAAATGTGTCTATAGCAGAATGTCAGTAAGTAGCTTCACACACAGCCTCTAGTCTCCCTTGGATTCCTAAGAGTTATTCTAGGCTTCTCTGAATTCTGAAAACAGAAATATCTTGTATTATGGGAGTGTAAGACGGTGTTAAGGGGGAAAAACACATTCAGCAGATTTACAGAATGTCATGGGTGATTTTCAAAGCACATTATTGCACTACTGTACCTACATCACCTCCTATTCTGAAAGATGTAGGGCCACCCTGCAGGCTCCCTGCATGTCAAACCAAAGCTTATCTGTGTCATCTTCTTCAAAACTCTCCCTGAAAACTCTCTTCAGTCTCTTCTCCTGGTGGACCTGTGAACTGTGGTTCAGTCTTCTGGCAGATGTGCTTCAGGCCTGTTTTGCAGACTGATGGGTCAGCAGTTGACTCTTGAAGCTGTGTAGCAAATTGTCCATCATCACCACTGCGTGGGCTGATGCTCATACTCCAGAAAGACAACAGTCTTAAAATTCGTGTGAAATTTGCTAAATGACTATAAGAAAAGCATCAGTCTAAATCACTGGTGTGGATAAGAAAGGGTGTCTCATTTCCATCTCCTTGTGTTAGCAGTGCATTGTGTCCCCTCTTCTTTTTCCTCAGCCATGGCAAAGCCTAATTCCTGCAAATCGTCTTGAGTCCTGAGACAGCTGCCATGCTCAGTTACTTCTGCTCTCCTACACCCCAGGACACTGGATCTTGCATTTCACAACTTTGTTCGTTTGTTCTTGCCTATCAGGGAAGGGATAAACTGGGAAGCGATTGACTGGATGGATAATGCAGAATGCCTGGACCTTATTGAGAAGGTATGCAGTTACCTGTGACAGTTTCCAGGGATCACAGTGGGGACTGCTGATTCTCTTGAGATCTTCCCTGGCATTTCCTGGCTTTAAAAGCAGATAGTTGCTTAGATCTTCTTCCCACAGTGACCTGGCAAAAGTATGAGCTGTTCTAGCCATAGTCCCGGCTCAAGAAAGCATATCTCTGCTTTTTGTTGAGAGTAACCTTAGGAAGGGTGTCATAGTTTTAGACAGGGATTAGCATTTAAGTAAAACCTTAATGTGAATGTTTTATAAATAATCTCCACTTACGTTCTGCTTGCTGAATGTATTAACTGTCCAGAATTCTGCTTTCAACTTGATCTTTGCTGGGTATAACTCAGGGGTTATTGCTCAATGGTCTGTTCAGATCTCCAGTTCTTGACTTGGTTCTGTGTAGTTAGAGCTTTTGCTGACTGTAAAAGCAAAAAAAAAACCAAAAAAACCCTGTCTCTTGTTTGGCTGTAGAAACTAGGTCTACTGGCTTTGGTGAATGAAGAGAGTCGATTCCCCAAAGGCACAGACAACACCCTTCTGGAAAAACTTCACAGCCAGCATATGGTAAGTAAGAAAATAACTTGGCAGGCAAATGATCAGTATGTTAGCCCCATCAGCATTTCAAAACCTAAAGTGAAGGTTTTGTTGATGTAAAATATGTGCTTGGTGCAGGAAATTTAAAATGCCTTAGGCCCGAACCTGTGAGTGTTTAATAAGGCCGCACTGAACCACAATAATATGTAAAGCAACCTGAGAATGGTCTCTTGTGCACGTAGAGAAGAGGGAGTGTGCATTCCACAGGCTGCGGGCAGAGGAGGTTTGAATTTGCAGCATGGGATGGAGGTCAGGATCTGCTGGTCCGCGATGGGACACGAGGCAGCACCCCAGGCACAGGATGTGGCTGCACAGTGTGTGTGGGTTTCTCCTGCCAGCTGACTCACAGCAGTCTGCTCCAGAGCATGTCAAATCTGTCTCCTGGGGCTGGGGACGGCTTTTGCCTCATGACTTTTAATGAAAGCTCTCTTATTGTTCCTAATTAATTAAATTCTTTCATCCTCTTTCTTGTGTTCTGGACACAGTAGTGGAACGGCATTTTCATGCAGGTCAGAAAGTTATCCTGGGGACAGAGAAACCCCAGTGAGATCAGTGCAGCAATCATTACCATGTCTCTGGTACAGCCAACACTTTGTTCTAAAAAGTAAATAGACTGAAAACAAAGTAAATTAAAGCCTGTAGCATGGACTTATGGAATAATTTGCTACTTTAGTAAGAACACTGTCAGCAAATATGTTTCCTAGTCTTCTAATTCAGACTTCATCCAAGCCTGAAAACATACAAATTTGTATCCTTTATCTGAATTTTTTTGAATTGGTATAGACACAGATATTCTCATTTTTCATATTTGCATTCTAACTCTGCTAGTAGTACTCATTACTTCAAATTGGAAACAACAGCAATGACTTTTGGTTGGCTACTTACACACAGCTTTGAGGAAATATTTCCTTTCTTTAGGCTTAAATTAAGGCCTTCAATTTAGTCTGCTGTGGCTTTGCCTTGTGTTATAGTCAAAAAAAGTGAGAATGCCTGATTTACCTTTTTTTTTAAATTGTTGTTGATATTTCTTAATATAGAACTAATGAATATTTTTAATGCATCACCTGTTTTTAATTTTCTTTCTGAACTGTCCCAAACACTTCAGTTTTTCTCTAAATGGAGACATTTCAAAGCTCCTCTTTCTTTCTGCTGTTTGTTTCTGAATTTGTCTACATATTTTTTTCTCTATTCTTTTCTGAGATAAATAATCAGACCAGAATGCAGTTCCCTTGGTAAGAAGGTACCTGTGGTTTATTGTACAGCAGCATGAGACTGCCAGCATTATTTTGCATTCCTTTATGCCCCACTACATTTTGGTTGCTATTTTTGGTGACTTTTGTGCATTGAGTAGCCTTTTCATTAAGCTGTTCATAGTGTCACCTCTGTCTGCTTTGAGGCAATGGCAGTTAATGTGGAACCCTAGGGAGGTTGCAAGAGATGAAGAGGCTGAGTAGTAAGTGTAGGGAGGAACAGCGAAGTAGTGAGTGCTTTAGGATTTGCATTTGCTGAAGGCAAAAGCATTTTTTATACCAGTTAAAGTCTCTAGTGCTGGCTGGGAGAGCACTGGAAGACATCCAGCCAGCATTGCTGGGAAGCCTGAAGAGAACAAGCCCTCTTCTCTGTATTTTCTGTGGAATGCTGTAGTCTTAAGGAGGAAAAGCATAAAGCTGGGATTTAAGAGAATACGACTTCTGATATATTTGGGGAGAGGCGCAATAGGGAAGATAGGAGAAGGAACCAAAAGTTTTGTAAGCACGAGTGAAATATAAAGGCTTGGTTGAGAGGGAGAGGAGAACAGGATGCCAATCCACGTGAGAGATCCAGTAGCGGTCATGTTTGGAGTGGAAGATAGGGAAGTTTGTGGCTGGAAAAAGATGACTGTATGGATGGAAGGGAAGAGCAATGAAATGGGGTCAATATGAAAAGGAAAAAAAAAACATGAAAAAATTTTCAGTAGCACTAACAAATTATCAACATCAGAAGCTGTCCACCTGCTAAATATTGCTGAAAGAACTTGAAGATGAAAGAGCTGAATTACAAACAGCATTGTGCAATATGTTACTTAAAATTTTCTTAGTACTTTTGTCTGAGAGGGTGGGGAATGATTTTTATTTTTAGAAAGTATTGTAGGAAATTATAGGCTTATAGTTTTTATTTCACAATTGTGTAAATTCACAGAATGTGGTCAGTTACCTCAGCGAAGGGAGGCCTGTAAGACACTGTTTTCTACAAGCATTGAGATTTTCTGCTGAATCACAGGGCAAGGCTGGACTGAGAGGGGCCTCATGAGACCAATTGTGTTGTAAAGTGAAAATGAAAATGAAAAGCAGTGTAGATAAACGTAAAATGCTGTGCCTGAAGGACAACAGTCCCAATTTCACCTTTGAAATGACAGCCCCTGAGCTGACTGCTGCTCTTCAGGAGTGAGACCCAAACAGAGGCTGTGATGGATAGTTCCATGGAAATATCAGCACAGGGCTCAGCAGTAATAAAAATCCCCAAATGAAGTAGTAAAAGCTCGTAGGAAACTAACAGAGTAAAAGTAGAAAATGTTGTTAAAGCATTGTGTAATCTATAGATCACCTGCACTTTGAGCTGTGTACACCATTGGGCCCCTCCACTCAAGAAGGGCTTCTATCAGAACTGGTAAATCACAGGTCTGGGACAGCTTCAGTGCTACAGAAAACTACATTGAAAGGACCCTGTAGTGTGGGGAGAAGATGACTTGGGGGGTGTGATGGGTTTAATAGTCACACATGGCCTGTAGAAGATAAATGGTACTAATGGAAGCCAGGCTTAAATCCAAGCAGTCTAGTTCCCAGTGTAGCTCCCTGTGAAAGGACACTCTGGATGGAAGAAGTCTGCATGGGTTCACATGTGGAATGAGCAAGTATTTAAAAGAGAAATCCACTTGGGGTTACTAGTTAGGCAGGCCTCATAGAAATAATTAGAGTTTGAGGGAATATTAGGATGAAAGTATGATTTACATGCTTTGTGCTTACTCTACCCTACATAGCCACTGCTAGAGGCAGAATACTCAGCTGGATAGATTGTTGGACTAGAGCAGCATGGCTGCTCTTAAATAGTTAAAATGGTTTTCACAGAACAGAGAAAGGAGGGGGAAAATGAGAAAGAAAAACAAGAAAGAAAAACTGAATATTGAATATAGGGGAAGAGAGGTACAAAGAAAGATAAAAGATAGAGGAAGACAGGAGATCAGTATGTTATTTCCTTTGATGAAGAAAAGGTGTGTAGGTGTTATGCAAAGCTGCCATCTTCCCTGCATCCTGATCCTGTGTCCTGCACCACATGGTTTGTGTGGAGCTCAGTCTCCTCAGGTGTCAGACACACAAGAATTAACATTTCATCCATGGCATGCCTCTGCAGCCTTGATTCTGCAAGCCCTTGGTCACTTGAGGAATGCCTTGATAGGCTGGATATTTCCATCTTAAATTCGAGTGATGTATTTGTAATGTAGTTGCAGATACCTGCAGCAGATGTGGTCGGGCTCTGCAAGAGCAAAGGTCCTTGCCCATCCCAGCATTGTCATAGTCATGGCAGAGTTCCCGACTGACTATTGATTCTTATATCAGCATTATAAGACGACTTCTTTTTCTTTTATTTCAGAGCAACCCCTGCTATGTGAAGCCTCGGGTGACAGACCATCAGTTTGGCATAAGACATTATGCAGGGGAGGTAGGTGTTCATGATGTGTTTGGAAGATGTTTGGTATATTTTGGACTTGAGATCCTCAATTTAGATTCCAAAACCCAAGAATGGCTCTGAGCTGTGTGTTTCTGCACAGTTAATGTCCCATACCAGAGAACAAGTGTGATGGGCTTAAAATAGCATGTCATTCTCCAGTACTATATTCTCTAATTTGGATGTTTGTGTTTCTCAGGTAACTTTTCGTTTGGGGGATAAACTCCTCCTTATTTCTGTTATTCATGTTGTCTTTTCTTGGATATTCACAAACAAAACTCAAAGGAAAAGTTACAAGGAAAATTTGACTTTTGAGGAGGAGGAGAAAAGGCTAAATGCCTATTGCAAAAAGAAAACGGTTCCTGAGCCTTCAAGGTTAAATGTTGCCCTTTGTTGTGGAGAGATATCAAGCAGATGAAGGTGTGTCAAGGGAGGACACCTGAGCATTGAAGAAGGGCTAACCTCCTCCCAGAATGATACCTGCTGAGCATTGGTGGTTGGGAAGTTGGGGCACTGGGTGGCCATTCTCTTCACTCTCCTGAAGTGAATGGAGTACCTCACACCTTGCGGAGGATTTCCCACCCGTTCCTGCCAGGCAAATCTCTGAAGCTGTTTCATTTGGCTCTTGGTTTTGAGGGGTTTTTTGTGTTTCTTAATTGATGGCTAAAAGCCCTTTCTTGCTGGTACCTGCAGAACTCTGGAGGTCTTTGACCCCAGAAATTCAGATCTTGGCACATGCCTGCAGTGTTACTGTGTAGCTTGGCTGAAGGCCTTGTACATTGGCATGTAAATGTAGAAGGAATTAATGATCTGTAGGGCACTGCTTTAGTGGCTCTGTCTGTGTTGCAGGTGCTTTATGATGTGAGAGGCTTTCTGGAGAAGAACAGAGACACCTTTCGTGATGACATTTTAAACATGCTGAAAGACAGCAGGTAAGTTTGAGCGGAGGCTACATCTGTTGGGCTGGACTAAGCCACATTCAAGTAATAACCAGACCAAGAAAGCAGTTGCTTTTGCCAGAGCATCAGGCATTATTCTTAGTAATTCTTCTCATTGTGCTGAAGTGTCCTGATAGAAGAAAGGAGAGCTGGAGAAGTCAGATGAGGCACAGATTTAATCAGGACTCATATTGTCCCAGTTTTAAAATGAACTATAACAGCATGACAGAGATCCCTCCAGGCTTTTTGATTTTTTCCCTATTCTCTTCTCCCTTTCCTTTTCCTTCTTCCTCTTATCTCCCTGTACCAACAATGGCAAAGTTGCCCCTGAATGAGTCAGTGCTCTTTGCCATGCTGTCAAATGCCAGCCTTTGAACAGAGGCTGTTCGTTTTCCAGCCTACTTGTTAGTGGAAATCATCTGTCCTTATCCTGAGCAAGACTGAGCTGTTGCTGTGGGACTGGGCATGGCCCCTAATATTATATCCCAGAGCTGCAACATGACCTTAGAGAAATGAGCTAATTCTGATCTTGAGCAAGATCTGGAAAACAGAAATGGGGTCTAGTAGGAGGGAGGCATTAAATAACATGGAGGATCCTACAAATCTTTGAGTAGCAACTCTGTCATGTACCTCTTACCACAGTCCATGTATTGCTTTTGGGTGCCAGCCTGATGAGATTGTTTCAGAACTGCATCTTCTCTGAAGCTGCTGCAGAGTGTGCACTGTGAGAAGCTTAGAAACAACCTGAGGGAACTGAGAGTATGAGCTGCTCATAGTTGTCTTACTTGGGCAGTGGGGAACATACTGTATCTGGGGAACATACTACACGAGGCTTGAGGCCAGAATTGTGGTTGTTATTGTCCAGCATAATAGAAGAACATTTTTCAACATGTCAGAAGGGAATTCTGCCAGAAGCAGCCATAACAATAAACTGGCACAAGCAGGGCTGAAGAACTTTGTGCAACTTCGTAAGAACCAGCACCAATGTCTAAGAAGTGGCAAAATGGTGGAAGATTCCCCAGAACTGATCTACACTGAGGGTAGCTCTAGAACTCCTCTGGCCACAGAAGAGCTGTGCTTCCAGTTTTGTGAGCATGTCATTGGGGGGTAATCATGAGAGCTGGTTTGGGAGGCACGACAGCAGCAGTCCAGCTGGCATACCTTCAAGGTAGTTTTGCCTGGGGTCATATACCTCAAGAGAGGTGTCCTAGCCAGTGCAGAATGGAGATTTTCCTTTGTGTAATATCCTGCTTGAGAGTGTGAGATGGGGCTTCTGGCTTTGCAGCTGAGTGTGGCCTACAGGGCAGCCCACGGGGTCTGGGCAGCCACATGGGAAATATTAATTTCCTCACTGAAGTGCCCAGCTGAACTGCTTCCTGCAGCCACTCTGGCACAGCAGGAATAAAAACGAGGTGTTTCACACTGGGACAGGACAGTAGCTGATAATGAGAACCATCTTCTCACAGGTAGTAGATGTCCTGCATCTTTTTTAATTCTTTTCTTCTCCCTTAGGCTGGACTTCATCTATGACCTTTTTGAAAGAGTCTGCAGTCGTTGCAGTGAAGAGACACTGAAGATGGGCACCCAGAGGCGCAGACCGACTGTCAGTTCCCAGTTCAGGGTATGATGTTTTCCAAGAGAGCAGCAGGCTTCTGGGGAGGAGCAGATGGGTAAAGCAAGGCCTGCAGCCAAGAGGAGTCATTCATCCTTGTTTTGTGTCCAGCATTGAAAATGTGCAGGAATGTTGCAGTGCTAAAAAAAGACAGTGCCACTGCCCCAAGGATTTCTGTCTGGTATAAAATGTGAGATGATAAGACTGAGCAGGGTGGCAGAAAAAAGAGTACTTTGCTAAGTGTATGAAATTCTTGAGGTTCTTTGATCTTTCATATTGGTTTGGTGTTTCAGCCAAGTGTATGTGTCCTTTTAGGCCACATCTTTTACAGGTATTGTGACAATTCCAATAAAATCTTATTGGGAGGACCTTGCAGGTAGGAATCTCACCCACTTAGATTGTCTGCAGACCTTCTGTTCATTTCACTGTTTTGTTTTCCTGTATTTAAAATTTGAAGGGATTGTAAAATTAACTCAAAAGAGCTGTACAGATTCTAGAACAAGGATGGCCATGTAAGCAGTCTTAAGAGCAAACTGTGTGGGTATGTTTTGGACAGGAAGGGATCTCTTAGGTTTTTGAAATTTAGTAGGCAGAGTCAAAGGACATAAGGAATGGGAGGGCTGCATGAAGACCTTATTGTATCAAATGAAGCCCCTTTCCCTTCTGTAGTGACTGATCCTTTGGGTTTCTCTTGCTGTTCTTTAGGATTCTCTCCATTCCCTGATGGCCACGCTTAGTACTTCCAACCCGTTTTTCATCCGCTGCATCAAACCAAATACAGAAAAGGTAAGTCTGTCTCCCAGCCAAATGTGTGCATGTGACACAGGCCTGCATGAGCATGCCCTTGCACAAATGCCAAGCAGGTGCCTCAAACTGAGGGTAAGAGAAGTTTCTCCCCACCTTCCCTTTTTCATGCCAGTTATTTTACAGTTGAGAAAAAACACATCTTCCTCCTGGTAATCAGATGGGAAGACTGCATGCTGAATATGAGACTATATAGCCATTCCCACCTCTTTCAGTGCTTATGAAGCCTAGAAGACATAGGCTTGTGCAGAGTCCAGAGCTGTGGTAGAAGAAGCAATCCCTCCTGTTTATAGAGCCTGTAGAGAAATTTGTTCTGGAATGAAGGGCTTGTGCAGTAGGCAATGTCTCCTGCAGATCCCTGGCTCTGAGGCAGAGGATGTGGATGCATCATGAGCAAGTCACAGTGCTTAGGGACAGACTGGCTCTTGCTTGTATTGTGAACTGTGGCGGGAGGATATGCTGCTAACTAGATTGGGTGGGGAGCTCTGAACTGATCCTTTTCTCTGCGTGTTTTGAAACCATGTATGATACAGCAGAGGAGAGGCTGCTTTAGGGGTTTTATGTCAGAAAAGAATTCTGTAGTTTGTCTCCAGTTTATCTGAAAAGAGAGACTGCAAAGAGAACTGAGTCAGAGTTCTGCACTCTGTACATGTTAATACATTGTAAGTTTGCTTTCCACTGCAGTCGGACTGTGACTGCAGTCTGCAAACTCTTTTTTTTTTTTCTTCCAGGATCAGCCCAATTCCCTTTTGTCCCTTATTCTGCACCATGTAGTGTTGTGAGGTTGCTTTCCCCTTGACCCAAACTTTCCCCTTTTTACCTGGCATGCCCAAATATACAAGGTCGACTTTCTACAGAGAAACAGATATAAGGCCTGTGACTGTCTTGCTTATTTGGTTTTGATTCTGGATCATTATTTAGGCACCGAACCTCTTTAATCCAGATGTGGTGCTAAACCAGCTCCGGTACTCAGGGATGCTGGAGACAGTGAAAGTTCGAAGAGCAGGTTTCCCTATACGGCGCCTTTTCCAGGATTTTCTCAGCAGGTAATTGCTGTCATTGTATCATATACTGGAGTAGCCCCAAAGTATAGAATTCTATATGACTGTTCCTCTTTAACTGCTTCTTCTGGTATGAATCATCTGTGGGATATTTTTCTAACCATGGCCTTATTGCCCATATAATAGATTGATCTTGGGGACCTTTTGGAGACTTGCCTTTAGGCTAAAAGTCAGAATGGAAAAATAGCCAGATGGTCTTTGGTCTTTTTTTCTTTTTTTTTCTTGGTAGCTTTGCCGCAGATTTGCTACTGTGATGCTGTGAAACCCAGCTGGTCATAATATGTAAAAGGGAAATACCATGCTTAAAACCTTTAGGTAGCTGAAGAAAATTTTAATGGACAGTTTAGTTGATGATTAATATTGGAAAGAGTGATTATTTCTTTTAATTAGCCGCATCAAAAGGATTTTTTGAAGTTTAAGGCTAGAGGGGACACTGAACATTGCTTCCTTTGTCTCTTGGAGCATTAAATGCCACCCCTATACTGAACAAAATAACTTGTGTCTGATGAAAGCACATGTTTCAGAAAGACAGTTGTTCTTTACTGAAAAATTCTGTTGAGTTTGTATTCTTTTACTGGGATTGCAACAATAACTGCCAGTGTGATAGGAGCAGATAAAGGTTGGGGGATGGAAATTTCCAAATTGGAAGGCAAACATGAAAAAGGAAGGTCCCAGAGGAAGGAGGACTAATGGGAGGAGGATAATTAGAGTTAAAAGACTGGGAAGAGAGAGGGAGTGGGGCTGTTACTGTCATCTGTAATCTGATGAGATTCTGTTTTGTACTTAGGTACAAGATGCTTGTGAAGGGTCAAAGCCTCTCAGACAACAGCAAAGCTGTGTGTGCAGGTTTTCTTCAGACCTATGACAGCAGCAAGAAAGAATGGCAGTTGGGTAAAACCAAGGTACTTCATCAGTGTGGGGAAGGGTATGGCTTTGTTCCATCTGCAAGGGGACGTGATTGCATCTGGTCAGATTCAAGGCAGTAGAAAGGAAATGCCATCATGATCCTTTAAATACACTGGCCTGTGCTACTAACCTGTAGCATCTTAATTATTTCCCATATTATGAACTTAGAGACATAGAAGGTTTTTTTGATTTTTATCTAAATTCCTTCTCATTGACTAAGCCAGATTGATTTTGTTGTGTCTGATCCAATTTAAGGATTCAAGGAGAACAAGCATAGGTCTCATTTTATGTAATTGTAATGCATGCCATTAACTCTTGCCTCTTGTGCCAGGTATTTCACTCTGCTTGACTAACTGAAATTATTGCCTGAGGCAGTGAGCTGAAGCTTGGTATATATCTAAGCTGTGAGTAGCTACATCACCAGCTTTCTGTTGGGGAAGCTCAGATGATACTTTTGCAGCTAGCCCAGATGCTAGCATACATTTTCTGTGAAAAGGTATCCAAATGCTTCTGCCCACTTGCGTAATTCAGATCTTGCTTCTGTTTTGGTGAATGTTTAACACTTCTCTCTTGCCTGGAATAGTCTGGATTTTCATGCAGAAATAGATGTGAGCATTTTGAGGTATATTGCTATAGGAATCTGGGAGTGTGACGCTGTCTCTATCACAACTTTCCACATACCAGTAAATCCTCCAAAGAATATTCCAAGATGGATAGTATCCAGTGCAGACATCATTTCTCAATAGTGGGTATGCAGTCCATATCTAGAGCAGACGGTAGTACATCAAAGCAACTTCTTTAATTTTTTGCCCTTAAGCCTTCAGTAAAGTACTTCAGAATATTTCCAGTGCCACAATGAAATCAGAAGTGAACATGCACATCTAATTTGTTCAGATGACATAATGACATTTATTGCTTTGAGCAATCATTTCTCAGTAAGTGGACAGACTATAATATTCATTAGAGAGCAAGATCTCTCTCTCCTCTTCCTAGAGGAGTGGTGGTAGTCCAGTTGGTAGTCTGGACTATGAACTCTATGTGACAACCAAGGAAACCACTGGCCATTGTTGTGGAAAGGATGCATTCATCTGGAGTTTTGAGGGTTTTTTTTTAACCCATGCCTCCACTGATGCTCCAGAAAGATTTTATCACTTAGCTGTATTTCTGCTCTGTGATTAAAGTGTTCCCCATCTTTGGTTTGGGAATCTGGAGTCTCCTCACTGGTGCCTGCAAGCCAGGAACCATTTTGGTCATTCCTGTCCTTGGATAATACATATTGCTTGGGTGACTGCCAGTCTCCCAGCGTTTTAGTGTTAAAGCCTATGTGGAGAGTGTGTGTGTTGCAGAGGTGTCTGGAAAGCTTTAGAAAGTGCTAGTTAGAGCTGCTAAACATGGAGTTTGAACTTTCTTCCTAGCATGACAAGAGATGGAAGATTGCTGCTCTAAAGCAAGGGCAGCAGGATGGAGGACTAAACTCATGTGCACATACTCACCTTTTAGACTACAAAAGGTTATAAGCTATATAGCTGGAGTCCAGGCATTGCAGTAGATTGACAATAAGCAGGAAATCCAGGCTGCTTTGAGCCTCTGGAAGCAGTAGGATCCTTTTTCTCTTCAGTCCCCATTTGTGCATCACGAAGGACTGAGTCCATCTGTCTGTTTTCACTCACTCCTTGACCTGCACAAATTATTTTGAAAAACAATACGGGTGGTAATTGTGGCAAAGAAAATGTATTTGTCTTTTGTCAAAACACTGGATGTACTCTAATGTATTTATTTTTTAATGATTGTGTCCTGTAAACGAAAACTTGACTGAAGAGCTGTATGCGACATGTTGGTAAACTGCTATCTCTCTGCTTGGGCACTGGTTGCTGTGAGTCTGAATATTGTGGAAAGAAAGAAATGATTAAGAGAGGCAGTTTTTGTATACTCTTTATGCCTGAGAAGGAAAATTCACTGGAGCTGGGAAGCAGTTGAGCCGTCTTGTTTGATTGATAGAAGTTACTTTCTGTTGGGCATGGTTTGTATTAGAGATGTGTGTCCTGGTAGAGGGAAGCAGTTCTATATATTAAAAGAATGGATCACTCCAAGGCTGTCCTGGCATGTTCCACCCTTGCTGCCACGCTGATTGGCTGGCCAGCACCTGGCTGTCCAAGGTCCTGTCATTCCAAGGTGTATTACCCGGCCATTTCATTCTTCAGATGAGTTACCTGGCATTCTTTCTCATGCAAAGCCATTTCATTTCTCCTTTGGAGACCACTCTGCAACTCAGCTTTGTGACAGTGCCTCCAGAAAGCCTGTGTCCAGGAAAGCAGATGTGAAGGTGAAGCCGTGCAGAGCAGTGGTGCTTCCTGGTAGTCCCTTCCCTGCTGCCTGTGTCCAGCTGTTGTGCCTTGGTTTTAGATTACAGACTGCTTTGTCTGCATTCATGTTTCAGCTGGTGCTAGGTAACATAGGCGTGGAATACTTGGGTTGATGGAGAAAGGAGCCTTAATTTTTCCAGAGGCTTTCAGGTAAGGGTGAAGTGAAGCTACCATCTAAGGGACACACAGTGTAGGCCATTGTCCTGAAGAGGAAGTCTCCTGCATGGCCTTAATGCCACTTTTGCTGCAACAGGTGCAGCTGTGGGTACTCGGATTGAAATTCCCAGAACTCACCTTGGTTTATGGAGTCAGAAGTAGCTACTGAAAAAGGTGTGACAAGTCCATGGGGATGTAACCTAGGAAGAAGTATAAGGGGTGGGTGAAAACCGAGGCTTATAGAAGGGGGAATACTTCCTGCAGAATGAATGGAAGGATAATTATATCCCTGGCAATTGTTTGAAGGAGGAAGGAAAAGACTTTGTGAATTAGTGCAGGGGATTGTGAAGCTTGGGAAAGGAAATGGAGGAGGAAGGGCAGGATGATCTTTGTGTTTTTCATTAAGAATAGAACAGCTGCTCTGCTGGCAATTGTCAAATTAATGTTTATAAGAGGTATTAATGTATGCAGTGCAGGTTTTATGTGGTGGTACGGCAGAGTTGAGGGCTTGGATGCAAACAGGCAGTGTGATCATGAAAGAGCTTGTGCTAAGGTGCCCTTGTCTTCACTGGGGATGTGCTGGGATGGAGCAGCAGCTTCTGTGACCCTTTCTTCAGTGCACCTGGGCCTGCTGCTGTACTTGCCCATACCCACAACACAGATTTCCTACAGCAGTTTAACACAGTAACCCTCGCTATTTGAAGGCATTCATTTCCACATTTCAACCTGCTGATTTGCAGGGCCTGTTTGAGGAGGAGATTGCTGTACACTGGCATCCAGGTCACAGTGACCCACTTCCTGCTTTCCCAGTGTTGTCCCCAAGAATCATATGATCCCACTTATGTACACATGGGTGCCCCAGCAGTTATATTTGTGTCTGCTGATCTCTGTGAAACCCTTATCATGTTCACTGTCACACTGATGGTGCATGCGGGCATTCAGGTTGTGTGAGGAACACTGTGGTTTAAAACTTGGCCAGTGTCTAGTATGAGTAGAATATGGTAGAAGTAACCTTGTACGTTTTGTTCAATCATTTCTTTCTCAGACGCAAGCAATCTCATGGTTTCAGAAAATGACTACGAATTATGACTAAGCAACAGCCACTTTCCAGTTTATTTTCACAAGGCATCAGAAATACTTCTGGACTTGAAATGCATGTTACTCTTCCTTGTCATCTACAGGAGTCTTTAAAAACCCCCAAACCTTCAAAATGCCAACAGTTTATAACTAGATATTGTTATGTTATTTGAGATTAACCCCTCACTCTCAAGCGTATATAGATTCTATAATACTGTAGGACTGGGATTGAGTCCTGGGGAACTCTGCATGCCCTGAAGTCCCCGTCCCCCCCC
>VZRN01005527.1:53963-83023 GCA_013397935.1 Dasyornis broadbenti
CCCCCCACCTTAACTGGCCTGACTCAGCAAAGACTGTGCTTGTTGGGGAAATACTGATGGCCTGAGTATTTTTGCAATTTGATGAAGATAATGGACTGAGACAGTGTTTTGCTGGTTGCTTTCTTGAAATGGGTGACTGCTGCTTGGTTCTGGAATGTAATGGAAAGAGCAATCCCACCTCAAAGAAATCTTTAAAAGATTGTTGAGTTGACAGAGGGAGTAGATGTACAACTTGCAGGGAAGGGTGCCAGCTTCATGGTTGGCAGTACCTTGATAATGAAGCTTCTTTTCAGGCTACCCGTGGTTACTTAGTCATTACAAAACAGCTCATTTCTTAATGAAAACTGCTCCCCAGGAGAAATTCAAGTCCAGGAAAGCCACTAGCTATGGGTACTAACTCAGGGAGAGGTGTCAGTACACAATGGTCATTGCAGGGGGAAGGAAGAGCCTTAAGGGATGAGGCTGAAAGCAGTGATGGAGGGGAAGGTACAGAGAGATATAAAGGGGAGGTCAGTGGGAAAGAGCACTTTTGCAGAACACTGGACTAAACTGTTCAAATCTCTGGCCTCTCAGCACAATCACATGGATCCAGTACATTTGTAAGGAGTTTTTACTGATTAATGTGGTTCTGAGTTCTGCAGATTGATGAATGTCAGCTCACAGCCTGTGTACGTGGCAGTGCTTTAACAAGTGGGGCTGCACTTCCCTGGTGTAGCCCGTTCTGCTGCTGGCCCTGGCAGGGATTTATCCAATGCCAGGCAGCAGGTCACACGAGCATGGCCATATGGCACTTGCTGCTTTGACTGCAGCTTGTATGGACATATCTTACCAGCTTATTTTAGTCTGGGTACTGCTGGCAGTGTACCCACAGCGCCGTGGAGTTCTATGTAGGCTGCAGTCCATCTCAAAAAGCAGTGCATTTATTTCAGGAATTTGTGCTGAAGCCTCTGCTAAACTAATGCAAGCCAACTGATTTAACACTGCTCAGGTATGTCAGCACAATTCCTGTAAACATGGCCTTATCTTGCTTGTATCTCAGTTCTTTTGTCTCTAACATAGCACCTTCATTCTTCACAATCATTTAGCACCGAGCAGAGGTTGTAAATACAGGTGGTGAAAGATGCTTGAGAATTAAAATACTGGACACTGAAGTGCAACCAGTAATACTTGTATCGTCAGAGCTCAGTTGCCCCCAGTGCATGCTGCACTGTTGAACCTCTTCAGCACGGAAGCGTCCCCACGCCAGAGTTCCTGGAGGTTGGTGGCGGGCTTCAGCACCAGGTGGGCTGAGAGTACACGCAGCTTTGTGCCTCGACTGGGCTTTTGCCTTTCCCCCCGCCTTCCATTATTAAGATTGCTGTTAAGGTTACTTCCTGGACTCTAGAAATCTGAAAGTTCCTCCCTTTCCTTTAAACGCGGAGGAGTTTCTTTGCAAAATATTTAATCACGCAAGTAGGTCGCAGTGCCTGCTGCAGGGAGGTACCGGATTTGTGCCGGGAAAGCTGGTGGCTGGGAAAGAGTTAATCCCAGGCGCAAACTCGGGCTCTCCTCCTCCCTCCTCTTTCCCTCCTTCCTCTGCTCCCTCCCTCTCTCTTTTAAGTCTTGACCACAGAGCGAGGGAGGCGGGGGTTGGGCAGGGAGTTTTGCTCACGCCGCTGTAAAACTTTTCGCGGTGCTCGGAGCCGCGGGGCAGCGCCGGGGCAGGCGCGGGGGCGGCGGCAGCAGCAGCGCAGCCGCCCGGGCACGGAGCGCTCTCCGCGCCGCTCACCCGGGGATGAAACCGCTCGGCTCTCCCGGGGACTGACTTCTTTCCTCTCTTTGTGTTTACTGAAACTCCTCCCCGTGGCGTCAGGTTTTCCTGAAGGAAGCTCTTGAGCAGAAGCTGGAGAAGGATCGGGAAGAGGAGTTGAGGAAAGCAGCTATAGTCATCCGGGCCCACGTCTTGGGCTACATGGCAAGGTCAGTGCTGGGGGCTGCCCCACCATCCCTGTGCTTGTGTGCCTGGGTTGCCCTGACCCCTTGCTTTGCTCTCTAGTCCCCTAGCATCCGTCCCGTCTTCCCCTCCTGTACTCTAAGGGGAGTTGCAGAATCTGCCCTCCCTACCAGCATCAGCTCTGCTGAAACCTTCCTGCACCTTTGGCACCTCTTTTTCAGTTAATGTGCACGTTTGCACCCTCCCTCAACGCTGCTTAGCAGGCTTCCCGTGGACTTCTGTACCCATTGCTTGCCTCTGATGACACCTTTTCCTTGCCTTCAGGGCTCTCCTGGCTGGGCCCCACCTATGCTTTGGGTCCACTCCTTTTCCTTGTGCCTGTCAACGCTGTTTTCTGCTCCCCTGCCAATCGCTTCTTCCTCACTTGCAGTTCTGCCTTTTGCTCACGCTCTTTCCTCGCCCTGCCTGTTTGCCTCGTGATCGCCTTCTCTTTTTAATTAACTCTTCAGAATTGGTTTTTGGCCAGCTCTGCAACAGTAATCGCTTCTTGCCTCTCCCTTTTGCACCTAACCAGAGAAGGTTTGGGAGAACCAACTGCAGACAAACCACCCCTCCTCTGCCCCTCGAAGTCAGTGGAACAGCTGACTCCTTAATGGCTGTGGTATGCACACTTAATCCCAGTAAGATGCTCTTTCCTGGCTGGTCTTTGCTCCAGACACCTGTCAGTCAGGGTTGTGAGGAGGTGAAATCCCTGGCCAGCAGTGCTGTTTCAGCAGGCACTCTTCTTAGACCTCCAGTTACAGCAGGTAGCTCATTTTGCGTTGGGAAATGTGTGCAAGGGTTGTACCCTGCCTTGCCAGTGTGGAATATCAGCAAAATACACATTTGGTGTCTGGGGGATTTTAGTCATTTATTTATTTCCCTCTAGGAAGACAAATGAACTTGTTTGTATGTGAAATAGCAAGTTCTTTGTGTCAGGGTCTCTGCTCTCTTTTGCTTTGTGTCTAGCATTTGGAGAGAGGGGTAGGGATTAGCACAGGAAAATTGATTTTCTGGGAAACATCACTGCAGACATACTGGATTACTGCTTCTCTGAGTTCCTGGTAAGGAAGCTGCCGCCCTGCAGGGCTGGGATGGAAACAGTGTGGCAGCAGTATTCCTCTTGGTTAGAAATCTTGTGGTCCTTCAGCCTCCACACTTCTGAATTCCTCATCCCACATGTTGTTGTTAGGAGTCTCATCCCTAAGGACTAGCTGTGCTTCTGCAGCCAGAGTGTAAATCTTCACAAGCAGCTGGAGGTAACAGGACTTTGGAGGGGAGGAGAGCCGGGAGAAAAAAAGAGCTGGAGAGGGGGTCTTGAAAACTTTCTGTGAAGAGTTTCTAGTTGCACTGCACCTGTATTGAAAAAAGTCCAGCAGGCAGGAGTTTGTCTGAGCAAGTGCTAGATGGTCTATGCAGAGCTGGGCAGGAATACTAGTATGTGCTGCCTTAAGCTTGATACCATTTCTGTTAGTTTTGCAAGTATAAGTGTATTTAAATTAATTTGGTCTCATGCAAAGAAGACTGGCAAAGGAAGGATTTTACTGGTTTCTCCCCCTTTGTGAACTTGTTCTGTGAGCATGGAGAACCAGATTTTCTTTGCTCTCATTCCCTGCAGCCTATGCAGCCTAGTATCTGATCACTAAAATGTGAGACAAGAAAATCAAGCCCATTGAAATGACCCCATTTTTATGTAGCTAGTCTGTGGAGTTCTGAGATGCAGGTAACAGCTTCACCAGCTAAAAACCACATAGTGCAGGATCCATGTATGAATTTGACTGTGTCCCTGGATTCTGCAGGACTGTATTGTTCAGGGGAAGAAGACAGTGGCAAATTGCTCCATAACCCTGTTCTCTAGTCCTTGGAGGCATAACTGCTGACTACAGCTCACTGACAGAATAATTAACTAAATTTCAAATACATCATTGGAGCCTTGTAGCCAGCTTGCCTTCTCTGGTGTGATACATGGTCAGGATGTCTTCCAATCCCTTCATCTGGTCTGCAGGTTGAACTTCTTTGGCCAGTGCAGAAGGGTGAGTGGAAGCTTGAACAAGGGGAAGTGAAATTCACAGCCTGTGAGCAGCAATTCCAGTTGAAGGGCATCTGCAAGCTTGGCTGTGGTCATGAGGAATGAGGGGGCACTTCAGCCTGGCAGATTAGCAGGCAGAGCTGGCCTGTAACTGGGCAGGGCTTGGCACATGTTGCACTTCAGAGAGCTTCTGGCAGATGCGTTTTGTAAAAGTCAGAGTACCCTTTTTGATGCACTTATATCTGCCTTGGCAGACAGTGCATGTGCAGCTGTTCACACCCATGTAAAGGGCACAGGACGGACAGAAGGAGCAGGGATGAGGGGACTGCAGCCTGGGAGTAATTAACCTAAAACCTCCTACTTCTTACCACCTCTTGCCTTTCCTTCTCTTTGTGCTTCGTCCTTTTGACTTATTACTTATGGAAAAGAGCATGACCTCTGCACATGACTGCTATTAGCATCTCTCTCCTGCTTTTCTTGACTGGGCTGATGTATGTGATGTGCAGGGAGGTGGCAAGCTGTCAGCATGGGTCCCTGTTGGCATTTGAAGGGAATTTCATTGCCAGGACAGGGATTTTAAGGTGTGTCTTTTCCTCAGGGTGTTGCAGAATGTCTGTGGGAAGTATATGCGAGAATACCATTCTATTTCCAGTGTGCTTTCTAGGACCGTAAGACCTCAAAGATTACTTTAGCCTGGTGGCCCAAGATTCTGTGTAATAGCACCATAGAATTTCTCTCTGCAAATTCTGATTTGGATTAAAGGTTTTGATTTGACTAGTACCAGTGGTTATTTCCCTACAGCAAGATATTAAGGTATCTAAATACATTAAATTACTTTAAAAAATGTCTGCTTATTTTCAGCCTTAATAGATGTCAGCTTCAGGTTGGTTAAATCTTATGTCCCCTGTTGGAAAAATAGAAATGTGTATACTTTTAACTGGGGTCAAGCCTTGTCTTAGCCTTTTCAATTTCTTAAAGTCATGAATACAATAAGTGTTCTGATTCTATAAGCCTGAATTTCTGATGCCAATCCTGCTTCCTCAGAAATCACTTGAGGGTCTAACATTGTTCTTGAAATGGGGGTGCTAACACAGAACACAGAATAAAAGCAGTATTCTATGCAGTATATCTGCTTGCAAGTATAAGAACCCTAGTAGTATTTTTTTTATAGCATTGTGATGGGAGTTTGCCTTTTTGTCATGATCTGGGGCCCAAAAATCCATTTTTGACTTGCTGCTTCCCAACATAGTCCCACATCAGGTGTGTTTGGCCTTTGATTCTTCGATACAAGACTTTACAATTAGCTCTTCTGGATTGTTTAATGTTTGCTTGAATCTAGCTTACAAATTGATCCAGATTACTGTGTAATAGTAACTCTTCTTATTTGCCCAGTTTGTGTGTCATGTACAAACTTCTACCAGGAACTTTTTTTCATGTCCTTGATAAAAATAGTCTGTAATGCAGAAGCAAAACCTGACTTTTCTACAACTTTACTGGACTACAGAAATACTGAATGACGATTCTTGTGTTTTGGGGCCCTGTCATATTCTTAATGGGCTGCAAAGTTGATCTTGATGTCATTGATGATCCTTGTGGGTTCCTTGCAACTCAGGGTATTCTATGATTCTTGTTAAAGTAAACTGTTGTGCAGTAGAAGTATTTGTTTTATGTGAACTTGTTACAATGTTTGATTTGCCATCAGTATTGTAGTTTCAGTGTGTTTTCTCCCAGACAATATGAAATGAACGTGACCAAATTCTATTTTTGCACTGTTTTTGTCTTTCCTGGAGTAATTTGCTTTTGACTTATGGGATGGGGCAATATTTTTTCTCATATGGTAAGGCCATTTGTATGTTTCTATTATAATAAATCCATACTAAATGTTACATTCACTGCACAGTGAATGTGTTTATGTGCAATGCAAGAAGACTTTGAGCCAGATGATCTTCCCTTTCCATGTGCCAAATATCTCTCCTTGATCCTCTGAGAGTCTTCACAAAAGTAGGTGCCAATTGAAACAAACTAGTGGTAAATTTAGGAGGGAGAACAGTAAGGGGAATATGAACAGGAATGGAACAGAAATTGTGTCACTTCTGAGCTATGTTTTTCCAGAAGAACTTTTCTGTGGATGTGGTCAGTATGCAAGGGCATGAGAGATGCAGAGCATGTATGACTTCGTGGTGCATTAAGTGTCTGGTTCTGCTTTTAGGAAGAAGTATCAGAAGGTGCTATCCAGTGTTGTTATAATCCAAAAGAACTACCGAGCATACTTCTGGAAGAAGAGCCTGCTGCGCCTGAAGGCCTCTGCGGTCACCCTGCAGAAGCACTGGCGTGGCCGCCTGGCTCGCAGCCTCTACCAGCACCTGCTGCAGCAGGAACTCCGGCGGAAGCAGGAAGCAGAGGAGAGAAGGAGGCAAGAGGAGGAAGAACAGATCAGAAGAGAGGAAGAGGAAAGACAATGGCAAGAAGAGGAGGAGCATAGGAGGAAACAGGAAGAGGAAGAGGTGAAGGAAAGGTACAAGATGGTATCTTGCGCTCTGTCTTGGTTTAAGACAATTTAAAGGAGAACATTCTAAAATGAGTTCTCCCCTTTTGTTCTAACTAATCCCTTTCCACCAATAAGGAATGAATATGAGTAGCTATAAGTGAAGAAGTAAGCTTACTAACAAATGAAACTGCAACAGGCAAAAAACAACAGTAAATAGTCACTAGATGCAAATTTGCTAAATCTCACAAACTCCCAGAGAACAAAGAGGAACCCAAAATGGTGGAAATACCTCTTTCCAAGATGGCACCTGCCACAGACGACTGCATGTAGAGAGTCAAAGTGAAAAATGCCATCAGACCCTCACCACCATGATGGCAGCCTTTGCAGGTGACCACACAGTTGGGAGCCAAAGAGGAAAGATGGCAGGAAACCCTGGCGGGAATGAAGGAGCTTACCCAGCAGCTCTAATGGCAGATGAGAAGTGCCATTGTGTGTGCAGTCAGCACTGCCGCTCACTGCACACACTGAACTCTGCTGGGTTTATTATTATATAAATTTCAACATGTAATTGTGTGATAGTTCACTTTTCAGAAGTAGTTGGTTGCATTTCTTCTAGGCTTTTGTTACATATTCTCCCAAAGGTGGATCTCATCAGACTGTGTGGCAAGCATCAGAAAATTCTAAGGTTAGAAGCACTCACCTTGAGTCTTCTTTTGGGCACCACAATATAAAAAAGACATTAAGCTATTAGAGAGTGTCCAAAGGAGAGCAGTGAGGATGGTGAAGGGTCTGGAGGGGAACCCATACAAGGAGTGGCTGAAGTCACTTGGTCTGTTCATTCTGGAGGAGACTGAGGGGAAGACTTCATTGTGGTCTTCAACAGCCTCACAAAGGGAAGAGGAGTAGGCTCTGATCTCTTCACTCTCATGCCCAGTGACAGAACTTGAGGAAATGGCAGGAAGCTGAGTCAGGGGAGGTTTAGATTGGATATCAGGAAAAGTTTTTTCACCCAGAGGGTTGTTGGCACTGGAACAAACTCCCCAAAGAAGCAGTCACAGCACCAAGCCTAACAGAGTTCAAGAAGCTTTTGGACAATACTTTTGGGCACACGATGTGACTCTTCGGGTGTCCTGCACAGGGCCAGGAGTTGGACGCAATGATCCTGCCGGGTCCCTTCCAACTCATCATTTGATTCTGTAATAAAAGGAAGGACCTGTCTAGTTATTTTTGCGCTTTAGTTCCCAGACCATGAGAGATGCGTTCAACCCAGCATGATCGCAGAGAAGTGTCAGTGTTTCTAGGAATCAGAAAAACTAATTTGATTTTCATTTTCTAATTGATGTTAAGTGGCATTTGAGTGAGTAGCCAAAACAGTAGTAGCAGGCCAACTTGGCTAACTTCTGAACGTCCACTTGACCTAAAACATGAGGTGGAAGTCCATAGAAATTTCAAATCAGCTAATCTGCTGAGAACAAGCAAAAAACCCCAACACAAGTGTAGAGACAAAATCAGAAGGACCTAGGTGTAGTTTGGGCTGTAATGAACTAAAAGTTGACATGTAGTTATTGTGCATACACTGTTAGCAGAGGGGAGACATGGAACAATTTGGTCTAACATTCAACAGGAAGAAAATCATAAGAATGTTGAGAAAACTGAGGTATTTGATGCTATTTTTATCTTCCCCAAAAGCTTAACTGTTGGACACTAAATACAATTAGGAAGGACGTACAAGAATTCAGAACATGTCATGGAAATAAAAGATTAGAAAATGCTCAGATAAACCAAATTACAAATTATAAAGAAGGTATCTGGACTGGGTGAAGATAATGTTTGGGTACTTCAAGAAGTAGCTAAAGAAGCAGTTTAAAATGATAGCTATTCTCTTTCTTCTCTTTTGTGGATAGTAATGGAGTTTCCATAAAAAAAGAAAATAACCAAACAATTATAACCCCCTTTTAAAATGGGAAAAGGAAGAATGAGGGAATTGTGGACCAGTCAGCCTAACTTCAGTTTCAGGAAGAAACTGAAGCAAATAAACAATTTTAAATGCTTGATAAAGGAATCAAGCCAACGTGGATTTCTGAAGAACAAACAGCATCAAAGTTACCTGATTCCTTCTGTAGTAGGTTATGGCATGTCCTGTGGACAGGGAAGAGCCATGGAGGATAGGTGACTTGACTTTTGGTAGGTAAAGGGTAGGTAAGGGCTTTGATATGTTATGACAATACTCTAGGATGCTAAAAGAAATTTGTTTTGGAAAAAAGTACAAGAAGGAAGATTAGGATTTGTAGTTTTACTGCATTTTAATTAATAGACAATTGTTGCGTTTTGTTAAATAGAAGAGAACTCTTGAATGGGATTCTTCCATGATCTGTGCTGGATATGATACTTGTTTGTGCAATGTTTTCATAAGAATTTGGATGAGGAAATATGAATATCTTTATTAAATTTGCAGATAAAACCATCTGCTGAGGGGCTGTAGGCATAAAACCTAGGATGACGGTTCAGATAATTTTGGCAAGTTAAAGAAAGGATCTGAAAAACAGGATGACTTTCAGTGCAGACATACGCAGATTTGCAGTTACGAATAATCAAATGCACAGGGAGTGGAGGAGGAATGCCTACTTCAACAGCAGAAGCAAGGTCTGGAGGCTGAGTTGAGTATGTCACCAGTGTCATGCTATGTGAGAAGAGAAAACAAATGCTCTCTATAAACAGAATTGTTTCTGCAAGATGTGGTGATACTTCTGTACCAGTTGACACTGGTAAGACTTCAGTTGGAGTACTGTCCCTAGTTTTGGGTATCACATTTCAGGAAGAGTGTAGATCAGTTGATGATGACTAGAGAGCAACAAGAAATACCAAAGGTTTAAAAATTGTGAGGAATAGTTTCAGGAATTAGTATGTAGATTATAGGCGGTATTCCTAATTTGTTTTAAAATGGTTGTGCTTTTGAGCCTTCGTATCATTTAAGGCAGTTATTTTACTCTTGATGACTAGGGATCTTTCAGTAGAGTTGGAACCATCTGGATCTCACTTATGTCAGCTTTCATTTACAAACATTTCCTGGATTTTTTTTGAGACAGTGAGCACAAGAGTGAGAGCTTTAAGGACTTTGTGACTTGCAGCTGCAGTTTAGAATTTGGCTGAGAAAAATCTACGAGGCCTGGGAAATAAATACCATTGCCCTCCTGTTCTCCCTGGGGTTGAATTATAGATTTGAAGGTTACCAGTGGCAGTGGTAACTTCATTCCATCCAGCAGCTTTCTGTTCCTGCTCCCTAAGCATGACCCTGGCATTTGTCTGTCTGCTGGTTCAGTTGCTTGTAGCGTACACACTCTGGAGAAACTGGCCACAGTGGCAGCTTTCCTTTGGAGTTCAACTTTTTTGATCTGGGTGGAAATGCAATACTGTGGAATAATTTTTTCCTCTGCTCAATTTTACTAACAAACTCTGATTCTTACAGTCTTCTCTAATAAGTTGGGGTTTGCATGCCACTGAGAAGTTATGCGAGTTGGGGCTTTAACATAGTAAAAGCAAAACAAAACACAAATTCAGTGCTGGTATTGCAATAATTCTGTTAAAAAAAAAAAAACAACACAGTTTCCTGATATCTATCAATTACACATGTACAACCTCAATACTCACAGACTTACAGTACTTCAGAAGGTTCAGTTTATGTTTATCATGAGTCTGATTTATCTTTCTGTCACTGTTTGCAGTGTCCTTCCTGGTGTGTTCCAACTAATCCAATTTCCTAATTGATCTGAAAGTTAAGTGCATGGGGAAAATCTGTTATATCCACAAAGGTCATGCCAACCACAGAGAATTGGATTTTTACTAAATTGGAAAAGCTTTTAAATCAGTCTTACAGCAAGTACCTAATTTTAACCTTATCCATGGAAGGATGATGTGTCCATGTAATTCTGAAAACCTCACATAGGAGAACTGGGTCTGTCTCTGACTGTCATGTCTTGTTTATTGACAGAGAAAAGGAGCAACTGAATGCGCTACTCCAGGTGGCCCAAGTAAGTTTAACAGTTACTCTTTTCACATGTTTTCTTGTGAATGTCTCTGAAGAGACCTGCATTGCCTCCACTTTGCCTGGATACTGATGCTGTTATTGTGGCAACACTATTTCAAAAATAGGCTTTGTTCACTCAGAACCTGCAGGTGTTTGGGTTTGGGAGAGGTACATAGAGTTAACAAGGTAGGGCTTTTTTCAAGGCCCTTGTATAAGCTTGCATAGATTCTGTTTGAAAATTTCCACATTGAACATGCAGCATCCTTATTTTATGCTTGAGCTTGTTAGATAATCTTGTGATGTGCTACACTATGACACAGTTTGTTTTCCTGGACTGTTGCCTGTAACAGCAAAAATAAGAGTGCAGCCAACTGCTGCCATGGCTAAAATAAACGCCTTGTAACTGATCTAATTGTTGGTACTTGACATGTCAAAGAACAGACCACCTACCCTGAGGTGTGTGAAAACAGCTGTGTATCTCATTATTTCTTTCCCCATACCACTTGTTCCCCCCTTTCAGACTATCTTTGTTCAGGAGAGATGACAGAATAGAACATAGAAATGCATTCATGCACAAGTAAGGGTCAAGTAGAGAATAAGCAACAAGGTAACTAAAGAAAACAAGGATTAAGGCTTAAATGGGCCAATATGTTGACTGCATTGTCATAAGTCCTATCAGGAAAAACATGAAATCCCTTTGGAATTTATTTTTGCTTTTTCTCTTGTGTATATATTTTCTCCTGTGTATGTTTTCAACATCCCCTGTGGGGAGTAGGGGGCTTTATCTTACAGTTAAACAGCAGTGAGAGTTACCAGTGTCTTCTAATTATCACATATCTACTAGAAATTTCCTGTTAGTTCAGTGTGGAGAATAGAGTAAGACAGAGTCTTCAACAGTCAGCCATCAGCCATCCAGTGATGCTAAAGAATGCCAAGAAATTCTGGTTGGAGTTTTGTTGGGCTGTGGTTGGGGTGGATACAGTCCTACTTCATGCAAATATCCCTTCCAGCCCTAGATTCTGATTGTTGGATTCTCATTTCAGGAAACAGTGAAATTTCCAGATCTCTTAATCAATTTCTGGGAAATCTTTAGCTCTTAAGCAGTCTATGCATATATGCATAGACTATGCATATATGCATAGAAAGAGAGAATGGGCTTTTAGGCTGCTTTTATCCAAATTGCAGTGTACAATGAGCAACAGGTAGAGAGGCTCTTCTAAAAATTTACTGAACCCAGTGAGCTTTTTTGTATGATTCATAAAGGAGGTAGATTGCTGGGAGAATGTAGGTACCTGAAGATCCAATAGTTCTACCTTTAGCTTTTACACCATGAATGATTGCAGGATGCTTGGAATCATCTTCCTGCAGATGGTAAGTACAAGGCAGGCATAGGAGACAGGAGAAATGAAAGGTCCAGGCAAGGAACACAGACAGGTTGAAGAAAGCTCTTTAACACTGTTATAAATTCTTTAAGGTGGAAACAGTAAACACTGAGGAGGTGAATATTCCCTTGCAAGAAGAAGAAAGACGTCAGATGGAGGAGATCTTAAGACTGGAGAAGGAGATTGAAAAGTTGCAGCAACAGAAAGAGGATCACATGTCTGTCATCTCTGAAAACACCAGGAATGAAATCAATCGGCAGCGAGAAGAAGAGATACAGAGGCTGGAAAAAGAGGCATCAAGGGTTGCCCAGGAGTTCTTGGAGCTGCTGGATTTTGGCAATCTTGATGAAAGTGTGCAGAACTTAGAGCGCTCACTTTCTAGTGAGGGGACACTCAACATTGACTGCAGCCTGGTCGCACCACTGGCTGAAGAAGAAGTAGATGAGGGTTTTCATGCTGATGATGAGGGGCGGCCAGCTTCAAGTTTGGTGGTCCCAAATCAGCATGGCACAAGAAACAGTGATAACTACTCAAATGAAGCTGCAAACACAAGCCTTTTGCATCTCCAGAGGGAAGGGGGAGCGGTTGACCTTGCTCCAGGACAGCCTATGGAAAGAACCACTAGCTCCAAGGAGCAGAGAGGCCTCTCTAACCCAGCAGAAAGCATTTACAGCTCTGTCTCTGATACACAGAGGAGTAACAGTGGAGAGGCAGGAGAGCCTATTTACACTCCCCCCCAAGATGTGGAGTCCGACTATGATCATGAGGAGTTTGATGGCTATGGAGATGCAGGTAACGCCTCAGCTGAACCTCTGAATGATGAGGAGGGTCTGAGACACTCCCATGGCACCAGCCTGGATTCCAACCGTGGCAGCCTGGACTCGGTGAGAATCCCTCCCTTTACCTTTCTGGACATTAGTGGGACTATGTTTATAACATCTTTGCCTTCTTACTGTATGCCTGCTCACTCTGGGTGTGGTTACTAATCTGTAACTCTCTCTTATATCAATAATCAGCTTGAAAAAAAGGAAAGAGTCATACATAGACTGAAGGCCAGAGGGCTTGTCATTGTCCTACTGGCACACAAACTAGCACATGTGTACCTATTTTAGATTGTTTCCATCACTGTATGTTCATGTAACACCCTTTAGGAAGAAGGAAAGCAGACAACTGCAATTTTGTAGTTTTATGTTCTGCCTTAGAGAGATTTCGCAGAAGGGGCCTAAGGTTCCAGTGTGCCATGATGAGGAAATGGGAAAAGCTGGGGTTTGATTTGTCTCCATCTCTAAAACTTCTCTTGTTCTAGTTCTGTTCAGAGTCAAGGGTTTATTTTCAGCTGCTGTGTACAAGTTAAGCTATTGTAAAGCTGGGAGAAATTACTGTGCTGATTGGGCTGGGTCCCCGCGCACACAACCAAGATCACTGAACCTTTTCATTCTTGTTGTAGGGACAATGACGGGGTGGTAAAGCTGAGCTCTTGGCCTTGCTCTTGAAGCGTCTCAGCTTAGATCCCACACTGGCTCAGAACCCGGAGTGCCCTCAGGCCAGCTGCTTAATATTGCAATGATAAATCCCCTTACAGAACAGGATATCAAAGCCAAATAAGACAGTGAGGAGTTCAGGTGTGAAGCCAATGACAGCCACAGAAATACTTCCAATAAATGATGTCCCTGAGAAGAGATACTTGAACTACAAAATATCGTTTAGAAAACTGTTGAATTTTTAGGGTTTTTTTAGGAATTCAAGTTACGTCCTTCAGTATGATTTTCCAATGACAGATTGTGACCTTTCTCTAAAAGTTGCATGATTTTCTTGTTTGCATTTCCCTAATGTCAGCTGCCAGCCATAAGAATTTTTTATGATGTGATCTGCCTGAGTAAAGGTACCTTCTCTGTGGCAGGTACTCACGGATCACTGTCAGGCAATCTTCTGAATCATTCTGTTACAGCTTGGGCCGGTTTCTACCATCCATCTTAAAACACAAATAGAAGTGGAGGGTTTTATTGGGCTCACGAGTGAGTAAGACTAATGAAAAAGCCAGTTGATACTTTGTCATAGTGTGAGCCAGAGGAAGAGATAACCACAGCTGAGTCAAGATCTCATCAGTAGCTGCTGTTCAAAGACTGCCTGGTTTTTAAACTTAATGCCAAGGGAGAGAATGAGTGAGTGGACCAGGGATGAGATGAAAGAGTAGCACAAAGGGGTCAAGAGAGAAAACAGAAGGGAAAATGAAAAGAAGCAATATGTGTTTGAGGAAGGAAAAGGTCTTAAGGACCTGTCTTCTTTAGTATTAAATTAATAAAGCAAATCAAAGGAAATTGTATTTAAGGTAAAAGAAATGGTTTTGTGTGTGAAGTACTTTCTTACGGTTGAGGACCTTTATCTAGTTGGAGAATAGAGATGAGTAAATTCAGTACTATTATTTCAGTAATTCAGATTGATGTTTTTAGGGTACAGTTATCCTGGACTGTGCTATTTTTCCTAATCAACCCAAAGCAAGTAATTTTCTTGCTGGGGTTATTATCCGTATTCCATCTTGTCTGGTACTGTGGCCTTTCTGCCAGAATTATCAGAAAACTTCTCCAAAATGAAAATTTCTCTCTTAATCCCATCAAATTAGATTTTCCAAGGTGGGCTCTGCCTTGAAATAGGAAGTTTTGTTACTGCAAGTAACTGGAGCTTTCTAGGCATGTCCAGTGCTCTCCTTTCAGGTATGAAAATTTCATGTTCTTGCTTTAGGCATTAATGGGTAAGCTGTCAAGCCTCTACTTTTACCGTAGTGCTTTTTTCGCAAAGGGACTGTGTGTAGTTTTGCACCTTCTGTTCATGTGACTTCTCTAACCCTGTTAATTGCTCCAGTCCTCCTGCAGCCAGGAGAACCCAAGTAGCCTATATCTCTTCTTTTTTCTTTAGTTTCTGGAGAGCGAAGAAGAAGTGGATGTTTACATAGATACTGATGAAGAGCTTTGTAATGGACGAGTCACTATCTTCAATGGCTCAGGGCCGCCCTATTTTCACAGTTATCTCTACATGAAAGGTAAGTGGATTTTGCCAAAACCATGGATGGATGGAATCCAAGAAACCTGTTTTCCTCTTCTGTTTGTCCAGAATCATCATCTTTATTTGCTCTTAGTTCTCAGTTTATTCTCCTTTTTGTAAAATTCTTTTATTTAAAACAATGAATAAAGAGATAGGAGCTGGGTGTCAGGGATATCTTTGCTAGTGAGACCTAATTGTGTGTACTTGGTACGGGCTTAAATGATTCATTCTCAGCTACGAAACTGAAGACAGAACAAAAATACTTGAGTAGTGCATTAATTTCTTTATTTTGCTTTTGTTTCACTAGTTGGGTCTGTTTTTTCTATGTCTGAAATTAAGCACAACCTTGTTCCTCTCCTTCGGTTCCTTTGCTCCATGTAGGAACCAAAGCGGCAGCTATTCCTACCCAGGAGCAGGATCAGAATGGAAGCATGGCCGTTGTTGCATGTCTGATGAAATTTTGCTGCCTTGCTTTGCAGGAGGTCTCATGAATCCATGGCGGCGGCGCTGGTGTGTCCTGAAGAACGAGGCCTTCATGTGGTTCCGCACCAAGCAGGAGGCCCTGAAGTCAGGCTGGCTCTACAAAAAAGGCGGAGGAATGTCAACGCTTTCACGCCGCAACTGGAAACGCCGCTGGTTTGTGCTTCGAGAATCCAAGCTGATGTACTTTGAGAATGATAGTGAGGAAAAGCTGAAGGGGACAATTGATATCAGAAGGGCAAAGTGAGTGCAAAAATAAATCCCTTTGATCCCTAGTGTTCACTCTCTTAATCAGTAATGAAGTGTCCAGTGCTGCCATTCATCGGCCTGTGTATCTCCCATGATACTTGGTGAATCAGAAACAAAGGAGGGAAAAGACAATTACAGCACCTAGTTTCACTCTGGAGGGAGTTTACAATTACTTGATAGTTCTTTTTCCAGTCTTGCATTTCATAATCCATCAGAAGCACTTTCCAAGCTCGTGGATGGAGTCAGACCAGGAGGGGCTAATTAAGTACATACCCCATGCATTCTCCCCTACTCAGACTCCATCTGTTTTCTGGCTTCTCCAGGCATTTCACTGAGGTATCACGAAGTTCACAGCGGGATTTGAATTTGGCAGCATGTACTGTGCCTTTTCCTGAGACCTGAATGCTCTTTCTCCTGCCACAGTCAATTCCTCAGCTCCTGCTGTAAGAAAGGACAGACTGGTCATGTATTAACATTATGCACACTTGTAAAGTGCCAGAAAGAGTGGCTCTCCCACCTTTGTGAGCAGATCTCTGTATCAACCTCCCTGTTACCTCTTCTTCCATTTAGTCTGCTGCTGTCTTGAAAATCCATGTAATGCCTTAAGCTTTAGTTTTTAACTGTACAAATCTCTTTAAACATCTTGATGTGTATTGGCGGAATTTTATATTTCTGTCAGAGTTATGAGGCATCTGAAGCAGTGATTTCCCTTCTGTGTGGTGAAGGGTATGATGTGAAAGAAGCAACCAGATGGAATTCAGGCCTGTGAAAGGTTTTGAGCTTTGGCTCTTGTGCTTTCTTGTGTTCCAGAGAGATTGTGGATATTCATGAAAAGGAGAATGCCTTGGACATTGTAACAGAAGACCGAGTGTATCACATTGTTGCAGAGTCACCAGAAGATGCCAGGTACAGCAGGGAGTTTTTTTAGGTTTGTTCCTTCAGTGCAGGTCTGACCGAACTATTCATGGGAGAGTTTGAGAAATATAAGCAATTCCCCTTTTCTGGAAAAAAAGTGGAATTTTGTTCCAGAGTGTCATTTCATGGTCCTAGGAGGTACCACACCTACTGTAGGGACTTGATGTTGCAGCTACCAAGGTCGTGGTTCAGGCTACCACTCACAGGACTGCCTCCTTCTCATGTGGCTGTGAGCATGCTGAATTCCAGGGTTACTTCAGCAGACACATAAACCTTAATATAAACTGGAACATCTAATAGCTGATTTATTTATTTAATGGAATCTTGAATCAAACAAAAAGTCTATTCATGTTGTCTGTAAATGATTGCGAGAGCAGCTGGGTTTTATCCAGGAGACAGAAAAAAGGCTGCAGCTTATCGGAGTCTTTAGTGTCATCTGATAAAATCTTACCAGTGCAAAGCAAACAAGTGACTCACGTCCTTCCTTCTTGGCATCCTGGCCAGACAGTGGGAATCAGTTGTTTAAGGGCAGGTTGGACAACCTGTCCTGGCTATGTAAAACCACATTGAGAGGTTACTGTCCCCAGTCTCCCATGTCTTGCCACTTTTACCAAGGCTTCTGTTCTCTCAGCCCACACAGTGTAACTGTTTCTCTGATCTGCTGATTCTGTGAAGCTTTTTAGGGTGTATTATTATTTTGTTTTGTGTACAGAGAGAAAGGGGGAAGGTGTTTGGACACAATTTAACAGAAATAGACTGAACAACAGCCACATGGACAAGAAACACGCAAATTTAGGAGAGCAGTAGCAGAAGGAATGACAGCTTCTTAACCCAGAATTTCCACAACTGCAGTAGGCATGCCCTAGGATAACACTGCAGAATTGTTACGACAAGTGTAAACCAAATGTGACCTCTGTCTATACCCTGTCAGTGTCCGTTCTGTGGGAGAAGAAAGCACCAACACTTGCAGTAGCAAAGGGCAGATTAGCAGATGTTGTAGAGTATCCAATTTGAGAATCCTCCATGAAGTACAGATGTTTGCTGATCCCACTGGAAGCTGCAGATAAGAATCTGCTTGTTCTGCAGCAGTGATTAGCCTCCAGATATGTCTGTAAGAGAAGCCCTTTCACAGACAAAAAACTTAACTCCAGATTCACCTATAAACAAACCCATGATTAATTACCAGCCATATGACTTTCAAGTTTATTAGCAGACCAGAGGGAGCCTGAGCAAGAAGGCTCCCAGGCATCTCTAGGACTCTAGTCCAGGAAGATTCCCAACTAACCCTGTTTTCGCAAGTGCTGTGTGCTCTTCTCAGTCTGCTGACATCAGCTTCCTGTAAAGGCACTGCTTACTTACAGTTCCTTGAATAACAAGTAGAAAACTGGATTTTGCAGGAGCAGCTGTCAGTGGGTTGAAAAACGTACACAGAATTTCCATGGATAAATGGATAAAGGAGGAAGGAAGACATTAGAATCTGGTATGATCAGCCCAAGAGATATTTTGTAGCATAGTAGTCAGGAAATTGTGAATGAAGACATTTTCCCAGTGGCATCTTTCCAGGTTCCTTGATCATATTCTAGCGCCAGTTTCACTACCCAAAGTTTAACTCTGATTCTGTTTTGATTGCCAGTGGGTGGTTTAATGTCCTGAGCCGAGTACACAGCGCTACAGCACAGCAGCTGAGGGAAATGCAGGATGAACAGGCCAATCCAAAGAATGCTGTGGTGAGTTACTGTGCAACCAGCCTGTGGGCATGCTTGGAGCCCTCTTTGTTTAACTATTTGTGCATGTTTTTCCACCACATGCGTTGCTGTATTTCATGGGCAGTGTAAGAAAATTGGTAATTATAAAAAAACAGCAAAACTGATAGCAAACAGGGTAAGCAGTGGGGAACATGGTGCTTGTGGTAGGTTGCTCAGCTTGTTCACAGATAGTTCTTTTCAGTTGGAGAAGAGGGAGGCTGCCTCATGCTGATAAAAAGTCTTTGGATGGGACTAGTCTGGGTCACAGTTATTCCAGACAGAGGATAGCAGCTGGGAAGAATGGTGTATTTCTATATTTTGAGCAAAATATACAGAGATAATAGCTAAGGTTATTTCAGACCTTCATATACTTTCTGGAAACTTTTAACTGTTTTTGCTCCCATCCTGTGGAGCCCTTGCACATCTTATGCTGTTTAGGGAGCAAAGATGACTCACTTGTGCCTTTCTCGTATTTTCCTTTCTACTCAAGCTATTGGAATTCAGAGGAATGATTTCAGTTCCAATCCTATTTACAAAGGAGAATGCCTGTAATCTAAAGTGCAATCTCTGTCTTCTTCACTGTACAGGGAACCCTGGATGTTGGGCTTATTGACTCTGTCTGTGCCTCAGACAATCCTGATAGGTAGGTACAGCAATCTGACCATCTCTTAAATCAGAAACTCTCTACAATATTTCTGTGGATAGATCCAGGTTTCCTTTGGGGTTTGTATTTGTTTAAACTGGTAGATCTTTTTCTACAAACAAATAAACATAGCTGAAATCTTTAGCTTGTTTCAAGCAACATCACTTAATAAGGCATGAAGTTCATACATGCATTGTCTTCGAGTGAAAGTTTCCCCTTCAGCTCCTAAAAGTGAAAACAACATAATCTCAATGCCAAAAAATTATAGTGTTACCTGTTACCAGCACTGAACAAATATGTCCAGCAAAAGCAGCACTTCCATTTTTTCAACAGAGTAGCTTTGAGTTAATCTTGTAAATTTAGGAAAAAAACCTAGCATTGTAGAAGAATAATGGATAAATTTAGGAATCTGCATTGTTCTTGATATCTTTGCAATACAACAGAGCACAGATCTTTAGTTAGTTAGTTTCAGAAAAGAGATGATGGGACATTTCATATCACTTTATGTTAACATTGAATTATTTCCCACATATTAACAGGTTCAGCCAGGGCAAAGATACTTACCACAGTGCTGAAGTAAAATGTTAGCTATTAAGCTATTTACCTCTGTGGTCTGGGGCTTTTTTTCCTCACACAGCTTGCTAGGACTTTGTAGTTACTAGTTTAGAAAATGCATTTCAGAAGTGAACTAAGATTTCATTGATCAAAATATTTTAGGCAGTTTTCAGCCTATTCTGCGCATAATTAATCTGTGTACCAATGAGAACTAGAAACAAATAGTAAGCTGAACCATCAAAATTCCTTCATGTATGTGCTTATTTATGCTTTTCTGGAATATCAGTGTTTGAAGCAATGTTAAACAAATTCTGAGGAGAATGCTTATTCTCAACCAACATTTATGCAGCTTATTTTTATCTTCCATAGGTTTATGCATTTTGCTAACAGAGTTCACTTGCACCTTTTCCTTCACAGTTGCATTCTACTTTTCAATTTCTCTTGTTTACTCATAGAAATCTGGTTTTGCTTTCAAAGTTTTATGAGTCTATCCTCTTGGAACTGGTCATACTTTTATTTTTCTGTTTTCCTGTAAAGCATCGATTCTATACAGAATTGTGAATACTCCTTTGGTAAGACACAGTTGCAAGAGAAGGACAAAGTCATCCAGGAGCAACATAACAATTTTTTCTGTTTTGTCAGGATCAGCTCATCCTTTCTAAGATTTCGAACTTGTTTTACCTGATCCTACTGTTTGCTATTGCATCACTGGTTTTAATAAGTACAAGGAGAATGTCTGTACCAGCTCAGCCCAGTGGTACAAGCACTGGCTCACTCCAATCACAGGGTGCATCAAAGTCCTTTGCTAATGAGCCCAGGACATTTTACAGCTGATTATTAGCTAATTAATATTTTGTAGTCTTTGGAAGTAGCTTTTGAAAGATACTTACTTTCATTAAGCTGGTCTCTGCATTTGTCAGTTGATAGAGCAACTGAACAAGAGATGGTCTTAAGTTTTTCTGCTTAAGTTTTCTACTTTTTTGTATTTTGTATTCAGAAAGTTTTTATGGGAGGGTAAAAATCATGACTTAGGGTATGCTGTGAGTTATTTGTGTAGTTATGACTAATTCTAATGCTTTTATCTTCTGGCAGACCAAATTCTTTTGTGATCATCACAGCCAATCGAGTGATTCACTGCAACAGTGACACACCTGAGGAGATGCATCACTGGATCTCCCTGCTGCAGAAACCAAAAGGCGAATCCAAGGTTGATGGCCAGGAATTCCTTGTGAGAGGTGAAAGGAAATACATGCAATTACATGTCAAACTCATCTTCTGCTTATAATCTGACAGGGGGATTTGATTGTTGCTGACTCAATCTTGGGTTTAGCTGCTCTCCAAAAACAGTCATTCTCTGCCCCTCTCCACCTTCCTGCCTGCTGCTTGCCATGTCACTTGTGTGCTAGCCCTGGCTCTTATCTAATTGCCTGCCAGGTAGAAAAAAAAATAATTCGTATGTTTAGTTTTCTGATGTTAGTTCTAGCTTATTTAAACATGTCCAACAAATGCCATCAGGGAATAGGAAGGAGCATGGCTGTTGTTGAGGAGCAGCTGGCTTAGATGGACTCTAGCATGACGCTGTGGCTTTTGTTGTCAGCTCCATCCTTCTGATACCTGTCATGTAGAGAGGGAGGGAGAGAGATCTTTGTGGGATTGCTGCTGTCTTCAACTAAACTAACTAACTTGATTATGGTAGACACAAAGAGGTGAGAAAATTTCTCTGAGGTTGAGCAAAAGGTTTAAATTACATCTTTAGTCAGTGCTTAGTTGAAGATGCCGGAGCATGAGTAAGGGATCACACATATACTGCAAAATATCCCCCCATTTATCTCAAATATTTTTAAATTTCCTCTATACTTTGAGCTCATCACATGGTCTTAAATGTACGAAGACACTCCTGATCCAGTCTGTGGAAAGCAAGTGCATGAGCAAATTGCCTTCCATCCTCCAGAAATGTCTATGAAGGAATAAAGGTCTGAGAGTAGTCATGGCAAGGCAGAAGGACAGGAAGAAAAGGTTGCCAAAATGTGGCATTAGCCTTCCACGTTAGTCTTAAAAATTTTAAGGAGTTTGGGTGATACAAAGCAGGCTATCAGACAACAGTTTGAGTACCTTAACTTCAAAATACTTAATTGCAAGGCAACAGTTCCTTTTATCTGGTGTTGTTCATTAGTTAAAGAGAAAAAGGAATGATCCCTTATAAAGTCAGTGTATGCTCTGCTCTTCATAATAAGATGGCTGTGTGACAGCAGTGTAGCCACAAAAGCATATGTTCAGGAAGGTTCTATCTCTTCTCTATATGGAGCTTCTTGATTCAGTCCTGCATTTTTTGAATGTTTTGCCAGGTGGGTGGACAGTGCTTTTTACACCTCTGAGTAGAAAATTATCTTTTTGACAGCTTTAGAAATGCAGGCTGTAATTTTTTTCTGTTAAAGTGTTGAATTTTCTTAATCTCTTTTTTTCCCCCTCATATTTTGTGACAAATCTAAAATGACAGTGAAATTATTTGTCCTGACCATGGGACCAAGAGATGCATGTAATGACACGTTCGTGTTTCTGTGCTAGGCTGGCTTCATAAGGAGGTTCAGAGCAGCAACAAGATGTCCTCTCTGAAAATGAAGAAGCGCTGGTTTGTTCTGACAAACACTGCCCTGGACTACTACAAGTCATCCGAGCGCACGGCGGCCAAGCTCGGAACACTCGTGCTCAACAGCCTCTGCTCTGTAGTGCAGCCCGATGAGAGGGTCTTCAAAGACACAGGTGAGAGGGAGAAAGTGGTAAAGAGCGGACTCCATGTGTGCAGTTCCTGAAGAGGGGATGGTGCAGGGCTATAGTGGTGTGTCACGTTGAGAAGGCAGTCTTGGTGTCATCTGAGGATTTGTGTCTGGCTGCAAACATCTCTGCCCATGGAAACTGTAAGAGATTCGCCAAGAGACAGAGAAGAATGTTCAGGTGACTGTAAGTGCCTCACACCTGACAGAGACACACAGTGCTGATGTTTTTCACTGAGTTGTCACTGCTTATCTCAGTGTTCCCCAAGCAGAGTAACAGGTGTGAGTTCTTGTAGTTGACACTGTAATTATTGGTACCTCTCTGTAACTGTCACTTTGCAGAATGACTTACATTTGTCTCTGGGGTCAGTGTTAATCTCTTAAATAGAAGCCATCCCATACACTGTAAGGCTGTGTTATAGCACTCTCGACTTGATAGAAACAAAAGATGACAAAGGCCTATGTCTGCTTTCTGTGTGACATGACACAATTCTGGGAAGGCAGGATCCAGCATGATCCTCCATTGCTTGCCTTAGGAGTTTGGAAGGTGAACTCAGGTTATGGGGTAAAGGGTGAACCTCACAAAGAATGTGAACCTTTGAAAAGGACTTGAAATACTGGACATTTGGGTACTGGAGCTGCTTGGGATACCTTTTAAAAGTACTGGAAGCTGGAAACATTTAGAAAAGTGAAATGAGAGGAAATTTGTTCTGCTCATTCCATATTTTTGGTATCAACAGGTATCTAGGGCTGGCTTTAGCAGAGAGAATTGCCATCTTCTTGACATGTTCTCTCAGGTTGTCAAACACGTATTTCTAAAAGTGCTGAGAATTGATTTGGCATTCTGACTGGGTGCTGTGTGTAGAGTGGTCATTTTTCAAGTGATTAACAGGACAGTGTAGCCTCAGTGCTGTCTGTGAAAGTGAGCTGCCTGGTTGGCAGGCAGGTAGTCAGGTTACACTGCAAGATACTTCTGTCTTGGAAAGCTGTCTTTGTACCAGAATCTGGGTTGGGACTTTTCTATTGATAAATATGTTTTGGGAGGGGATGTTAATGTCTACCTAGTGGATTTTAGCCAGACACACCATACGTTGCTGTCAAAGCAGCAAGGGTTTTCATCAGCCACAAGCTACAGGCAAAAAGAGAATCAATGGTCTCTCAATAATCAAGTCCAACCATTAGCCTAACATTGTCAAGTCCACTACTAAGCCACTAACCTAAGTGTCTACATATTTTTTAAATGCTGTCAGGGATGGTGATTCAATCACTTTCCTGGACAGTCTGTTGACAGTGCTTTCCTCTTGTTCTGTCACTTGTTACCTGGGAGAAGGGACTGATCCCCACCTGGCTACAACCTCCTTTCAAGTAGTTGTGGATAGTAATAAGGTTCTGCCTGAGCTGTATTTTCTTCAAGCTCCCTCAGCTGTTCCTCACAGGACTTGTGCTCCAGACCCTTCCCCAGCTTCACTGCTCTCCTTTGACACTCAAGGTGATCTGCTCCATAACCTTCCGTGGTATCGAGGCTGTACTGACGGACCTGTAGTTCCCCGGATTCTCCTGGTCCTTCTTGTAGGTGGATGTCACATTTACTAGCCTCTAGTCAACGACACAATACGGAAGCAAGTTTCACCTTCCACCTTGGTTTCCACTTTCGTTTCTCCGCAGGCTACTGGAACATCATAGTCCATGGGCGAAAGCACTCCTACAGACTGTACACGAAGCTGCTGAATGAAGCCATGCGCTGGGCCTCTGCCATTCAGGGTGTCATTGACAGCAAAGTTCCCATAGAAACACCTACGCAGCAACTCATTCGTGACATCAGGGTAGGTGGCATCCTGCTAATTCCCAAATGAGTCGGGAACAGCCAGACCACCACTGGCCTTACCCAGTCATTGCTGAGAATGTGGCAAAAAATGGGGTCGCTGTCTTAAGGGGAAAATGAAAAAGAGTAGAGAAAGAAATTTACATGACTATGCAACAAAATAATCAAATAATCTGTAAATTTTATTCTGTTAACTGATCTGCGTAAGTCTAGACTATGACTGTGTGCAGTGAAAGGATTACACCATCAAGTATTTGCAAATTTCTATTCCATCCTTTTCCTAAGCATGTTCCAGGCACAAATATAAAAAAAAATCCATTCCAACCAGCTACCTGACTTTGATGTACCCTGAAGTTCACTTCATACCTTAGGCTTGTGGAGTTAAATATCAGAGTAAAGGGGGGAAAGACAATATCCTTGGAAATAGCAGAAATTGTACCACAGGAGGAATTTTTTTAAAAGAATCTTGCCAGAAACTTTTGCAAATAAACCTAGAATCATTTAAGACACCAGAGCTTATTTCAGAAGAAGTGTGTTTGTGATGAACTCTAAACTAGATGCAATTAGGTAGTTAGTATTTAGGAAGAAAGAGCTGGGAGTGATTCTGGTAGAGAATTCTGGAAAACTTCAGCTTGGGGTCAAGGACAAATGGAACATAATGTATTGTTAGGGAAGGAGTATAGGACCAAATGCAGAAAAATGTGATTCAGAGTGTATGGTAGTGAAAGGGCCAGATTTTGAACACCATGGAGCATTTTGGTTGTTATTTTGTAAACACATGTAGCATAACCAGACAAGTTGAGGGGAACAGGCTCATTATTGCATACTGAAAATGGTTCATCTGTGTTCAGAAGGTTGATTAACCATGTTCTGTTGAAAGCTTGAAGGATATAGAGAGAGGGATCATGCCATATGTATTATGCAAGCCATGCTTGAAATCGAGATTCTGTGCTTGGTGATCTGTGTGATGAGGTAACATGGTTTTTCTTGTGTTTAGTTTTCAGAAATAATGTACAGTATAATTTTTAGATACGGATTATGCTTTGATCACTTTAGTCCCCCATGATCACTTTAGCACCTCCAGAAATTTAGACAAAAGTGGTTGAGCTTGAACCTAAATGTATAAGAGCATCCTGCAAAGGACTGTGCCTATTTGAGGATAATTATTTTTTCTTCTTTTCCAGGAAAACAGCACAAACTTTGAAGTAGTGGAACAGACGTATAGGAGGAACCCAATCTTGCGATACACCCAGCACCCCTTGCATTCCCCACTGCTCCCACTACCATATGGAGATGTTAGTGTCAACTGTAAGTATTTTACCCAAGTGACAGAATCCACTCACATTTTGAGGGTCAGTGAGGGGCCTGAGCACCACAGAATGGGCCTGTAGGCTCTCTCTGTGCAGGTGAAGTCTGTTTGGGGCAGTGTAGCCCACAGAGTTTGGGGAGGGAGCAGTCCCTTTCTCTCTCGCTTTCTCCTCTGTGTGTTCCATGTCCACTGCCTTTTATCTTGGGAACACTGAATCTTGAAGTAAATGGGGGCAGATAGTTTATCATCCATCCAGGGAACATGCAGCCTGTCATCCTTTAGCCACAACTGGGTTGTGAGTGTCTCCAGTGGAAATACTACAACAGGATTACATCATGCAACTGGCAGAGGGGCAGAATTTCTATGGAACTTGCTGTAAAACCAGACTAAATTAATCCTTTTTTCAAATGGGTCAAAAACATGAAAGGGCAAGACTGTGTGATGGGCTACCAGAAAGTCAAAATGATTTGCTGATGATTACAGACTGTTTGACATACTAAAACTGAAAGCCGATGAAGAACTATAGAAGACTCTCTATTGTGGAGTGACTGAGCCACAGAATCTTTTAAGAAATTAATTTCAATCACAGCAATGTATATGGGAAAAACAGTCTACCATGTAGGTAGTCATCCAGCTCTGCTTAGGAAAGTGAACACCAATTTACATAGCTTTATGAAAATGTCAATTCTAGTGGTGAGTACAGAAACAAAACAGCTAATGTAATGTTTTGAAAGCTTAGAAAAGGAAAAATAAAGTATTTGTGCAGCTGTATTGATATATCATGCACTTGCATCTTGAGTACAGGATACAGTTTTGCCCTCTACATCTCATCAAAGGTAACAGGAGACATAAAAACCTACCCAAAGATGATCAAAGGCACAGAAGAACCTGCCTACGATTAAGTGACTAAATAGAGAGCAGGATTCTTCAGCCTCAAAATGAAGTTTTTAGGGCCAGAAGACTGTCATGGAGAAAGTGAAAGGGTACTAGCTGCTTGCTGTCATGATACAAGGATCCAATTATGTGGCAGATTAAAAGCACAGAAAAAAATAAATTCTGAAATACAGAAAAATTACAGAGCAAGCACTTACACTGTGGAAGTTACTGTATAGAGCTGTGTCTTTGTATTGTACAATTAATACATGGCCACTGGGGAAGCAATGGCTGTACAGGAGATTCAGAAGGACCCAAAGCCCCAGAGATGTGCAAAGGAGAATGCAGGCGTGCAGCTGAATGGTACCACATGTCTGAGCAGCTCAAAAAGCAGACATTTAGGTGCTCAAAAAGCTCAAGTTTTGGTCTAAGCATTTTAAATCTAAATAAAAGGTATAAGTTGCATTTGTGGTAGAGCAATTTGCCTAAGCTCTGTGTTGTCTCAGGGGTCAAAGCTAATACAGCATAAAAGAGAGTTTTGGAATTACACAAGCCAGGCTTCAGTGGCTTCATTCAGTGCCTCCATTGCAGACACTGAAGCCTGAACTAGATTTCACTGCTCATTTCTCTTAAAAATATTACTCTGCTTCTCTGCACAGTGTATTCAGAAATGGATTGGCAGTGATGCCAAATCAGATGTTTGCAAATACTAATTAAAACTGCATTTGAACATTTAGAGGAAGCATTAATGAACTTCAAGCATAAATTTAAGTTCAGGATGTGAGCTCAGGATATGCTCAGGTTGCTGTTCTTCTGTGACAGATTAGTGCACTTGATTGTAGTGCTGCTGAGTGCTGCCTGTAGAAAATGAGAAACACGCTCACCTCTCGTCACCTTTGTGATTGTTCCCCAGTGCAACAAGAGAAAGGTTACAGCAGCTTACAGGATGAAGCAGTGAAGATCTTTAACTCCCTTCAGGAAATCGAGACAGTGTCTGACCCCATACCCATTATCCAAGGCATCCTGCAGACCTGCCATGATTTAAAGCCCCTTCGTGATGAAGTGTACTGTCAGCTCATCAAGCAAACCAACCACATGCCACATCCCAACAGTACTGGGAACCTGCACCACTGGCAGCTGATGACCTGTATGAGCTGCACTTTCCTGCCCAGCAGAGGGATCCTGCGCTACCTCAAGTTCCACCTCCGAAGGTAAATGCCCCTTTAGTTTGCAGCTTGTTTCCTATTACTCTGCTGATCTCCCACTGCCTGTTGCAGTTACCTGTCTTCCCCCTCTTGCTGTGCAAAAATCTTCCTATGGTGTTCCAGCCTCCTACCTTTGCACAAATCTTACCACCAGCTGTTCTGTGTATTCAGACTTCTCCCCTTGCCACCCATCTGTTGTGTCAAAAGGATGTGGAATGTAAATTACCCAAACAGAATACCATGAGACTGTGTATTCACAGCTGATGACCTGCTGCTTACTAATGTACATACAAACATTATCAACCTGCAGGAAAGGTGAGGACTGTACTTCCAAACTCATGGAAATATGTACTACCTTGCAGCTGGTACAGGCAAAATGCATAGTATGGAGTAGGAAAGATACTGTATATCCAGTTTGTAATTTTTCAAAATTTGTTTAACTAAGCACATAATGCTAGCAATTGGTATGTTAAATCTGTTTTAACCTTCAATTTTCATGAATTAAATAATTTACATTTCTTCCCAAGTCATCTTCAGCGTCTAATGCAGTTTTACAAAGCAGTCAGCACTGGGGCTGAGCTGCAGCCATGTAACCTTGCTCCATTTTTAATGATGAGAATGATCAATAAAATCTATTTGATTCCTTCCAAGCTAGAAAAGAGTGAGATGAGATTTGTGTCAATACACTAAGCAGCTACATCCAGGGCCTGTGTCTAAGAGATGCTGAAGAATGCTCCATGTAGCCATTTCATTGTTTTATCACTGGAGTTGCAGAGAAGGTTATACTTAGACCTGCTGGCCTTGGAGGGAAGAGAACCATGTACAGGCATCTGCTTTCCATCTTTTTAATTCTCAAACATACTGTAAAAGTGGCTCAAACACAGCCAGCAAATTAAAAAAACATTAGCAACAAATGAAAAAAGCTTACATTTGAACTCATAGTTTTTATTCTGTTTTGTAAATTGAGGTAGTCAATCCTACTATCTTCAGCTGTCACTAAACTCCTGAAAATTTGAACTGCTTGTTTCATACATTGCTGAGAAGTGTCACTGAAGTGCTTTTAAAATGACTAGTTAAAGCAGATTGTATGGTTTAGGAAATAAGCTTGGTTTTCATGTGGTTGCACTTGACATCAGCATCTCTGCCAAACTCTTTATTTGCAGTAGTCTAATTTTGAGGGTAATGTGTTGTTCACTGTGTAATGGGTTTTTCTTTGCTTCTGTTTACACATAGGGTAAAAGACCTCTTTCCAGACTCAGAAATAGACAGGTATGCACAATTCATAAGCGATTCCCTGAAGAGGACAAAGACGAGGGAGTTTGTGCCCTCCCAGGAGGAGATACAGGCTCTTCTCACCCGTGAGGAAATGACCACGACAGTGTATTGCCATGGTGGTGGCTCCTGCAAAATAACCATCAACTCCCACACCAGCGCTGGAGAGGTAATGCATTTGTAGCATTAACCAGATGTGAGCACATTTGTGTCTGGAGAGTGGGTCTGTTCAAGGGACACCCTTTACCACTTCATTTCCAATTTCTCCCTATTTTTTTTTTTTTTTT
>VZRN01005527.1:83030-139423 GCA_013397935.1 Dasyornis broadbenti
TTCCTTTTTTTTTTTTTTTTTTTTTTTTTTTTTAATTACAACTTTCTCACTATATCTTTAGGGGAAGTTCAGCTTATTCTATGGAGGCCAGTGTCCAGGTTGTAGAATATCACTTGACAATTGTGTTGCAAAATCTAAACACTTCTGATGTTCTGCCCTTTGTCTGAAGACTTACTAAACACAGTTTTCTGGACAAGGAGAGATTTCCAGTTCATAATGGAGCCCTTCTGAGAAGGATATTCCACCAGTAACTTGATAATTAGCAGGTCAGAAGCAAGATTCCAGGTTGCAGTAGTCATGTCTGGGAAAATATTAGTGCTAAACAGAGGGAAAATTGGATTTGTTATAGAGGAAGTGAGAATGTCATCATGACACCTGAATCCATTATGTGTCTATATCTTGTGCAGAATTCTAATTTTCCCATCCTCAAAAGGGTAGTGAAGATTGAAAAGATTCAGAGAAGAATAGTGAGGGTGATCAAATATAAGTAATAACTTCATTGCAGGGAATGATCTTTTAGGGTTAGAATTCTTTAATCTGAAAACATGGTAAGTAAGGGAGAAATGTGATGGAGATGTATGAAAGGACAGATGTCCTGAAGAGGTACTGATCCTTCATTGTGAAAGGGGGTGTGATGCCTACTGTGTGATGTGTCTCTCTGATTTTGCAGGTGGTTGAAAAGCTGATCCGAGGGTTGGCAATGGAGGACAGCCGCAATATGTTTGCGCTCTTTGAACACAATCAGCAGGTTGACCGTGCTGTGGAGAGCCGGGTGATTGTGGCTGATATCTTGGCCAAGTTTGAGAGGTAAAAGAACGCTTCATGAAACCTTTAATTCCTAGTTGGATATAACACTGGATTTCAGAATTCAGGGCTACCTTCAGATTGTGAGTTGCGCTGTGGACATTCCAGTACCATGGGACTTCTCCTTACTGGTTTTTCTTTTCACTTCTCATTCTCTTTCGTATCTTACAGACTTGCTGGCTCAGAAGAAGAAGAGGAGGAAGGACAGTGGCAACTGTATTTTAAGCTTTATTGCTTCTTGGATATTGAGAACGTTCCCAAAGATGGGGTGGAATTTGCCTTCATGTTTGAGCAGGTAAGCTAACTGGGAGAATGATTTGGTTTCCAGGATGGCAAAAGCACACAAGAGCGTACATAAAATGGGTTTACTGTCCATTAGAAGTGGGAATGCTGGTTGGAACAGAAGAATTTAGTGTGTTGGCTTTTTGCCTGGAATCTTCTCTGCATATAGACAGTGGATGAGTATTAGAATAAAAGCAAGAAAAATTAGCGAAGGCTTAAAAAAAAAAAGACTAATAATAATGAATTTTTTTTAAAACTTGGTCTTTAATTTTAGAAGGCAGAGAAATTTGGGTAACGAGTCAAGAAGAATCACTAAAAGTAGCAGCTTGCAGAACATAAATGTAAAGAAAACTGGAAAATCTATCTATCTGCGAATCAGCTTAAATCATCTGTGTTAATGGCAGTCATAGTCATGAAGACTGAAACTCACCGATAGTCAAATGAATGGCACTCAGACCATGACTCCTTTGTTGAAATGAACATCAAGTGTTGTTAACTAGAGAATGTCTAGAAAACAGTCAAGAATGGCATCATGGTGCTCTGTGGAACCTCAGTTATACCACACTCCCTGTTGGCAAGGCTTTCAGTCTACACAGGTTTAACCACCAAAGAGAAGTAACAGCAGGAGAGTAGGTGCTACCCAGACATTAGATAGATGTGCAAAAAAACCCATAAATAGATTTCACAGAAAAACAGGCAAAGGGAAGCAAGAAGATTGGTGGAGACATCAGGTGATGGAGGAAGAGGTGGGAGGTGCTTTTGTATAATGAAACTGAGGTTGAGAATCGTGATTTTATTATATTGACTCTGGTACTGAACATAATCTTCACCCAGGAGCTGTAGCTGGTACAACACAAACCAAATTGCCTCAGTTCCAGTGTCTGCCATCTGTTCCAGACCTAAAAGGTCCTTAATGTAAGACTTTCTGTACAGGATGGGAGCTCCTCAAAGATCTCTGTCCTCTTCAGGCTTGCAGAAAGGGGAGTTCCCCCCCATATCAACCTGTTGCAAACTTTGACCTATTAATTATAATGTCTGCTTTGACCTCCTGAATTATGTCTATCCTGCTGGGATCAGCAGATGCCACAAGAATCTGTAAATGGACCTAGATGTGAATAAAGTGTGCTTTTGCTTTCTAATGAGTTTGAGGGACTTTCTGTTTGTAGGCTCACGAAAGCCTCATAGATGGTCATTTTCCTGGGCCAGAGGACACTCTGCAGCGTCTGGCAGCTCTGCGGCTGCAGTATCTTCATGGAGATTATTCCAAAATAAGTTGGACCCTTGATGGAATCTACCCAGTTAACAGACTGAAATCCAAAATACTGCACTCAACAAAGAGCAGCAGCAGTACCAGTCACACTCTGGAGAGGAGACGGACCAGCTTTCTTGAAGGGACGTTGAAGCGTAGCTTCAAGACAGGGTCCATAAAGAAGCAGAAGGTAGAAGAGGAGCAGATGATGGAGATGTGGGTAAAAGAAGAGCTTTCAGCTGCTCGGGCAAGCATAGCACAGAAGTGGACCAAGCTGCAGGGGCTCTCTCAGCATCAGGCCATGGTGAAGTACATGTCCATCGTAAAGGAGTGGCCAGGTTACGGCTCAACCCTCTTTGATGTTGAGGTGAGCAATTTACAAACTCCTGTAACCACAGCTGAGGAGAGGCATCAGTCTGGAGAACAGATAGATCCATGTGTAACACATTGCTCAGCAGCAGAAGTGAAATTTGGGAACTGGATGCATTTTGCCTTAGTAATCTCAGGGTATATCTGCAGTGCCACCATAGCCAAGAGTTATGACACAGAGCAAGCAAGGTGGGGCATCCTGGCAAATGAAGGAAGACAATGAATTCCCACTTCGTTAGAATAACAGTGGAATGGGGGAGGCGGGGGGGGGGTGCACTTAAAATGGTGGCTAATGAAGGCAAAAGTAAAACAAAGCTCTGTTGTTTTTTCCCAGTAAGAAGACTAATTCTGTTCTGCAGCAGTACAGCAGAAACTGCCCAGTCTGGGACATGCACTGGGGCATGAGCACTGTGCTCAGCCTTTTAGAGTAGGAACCCACAGTTCAGTTCTCTTTTGTTGCTGCCTAGGTGGATCACCATGAGAAGTTGCTTGCACGTACTATATTATCTGTGAAATAACAAGTGGAACATTGACTTGCTACATCACTTTAAAAGCTGATGAGAGCTGATAGCTGTTACAATTATTTATTACTCAACTAGCATTTGACTCACACTGTGTCACTTCTGAATCTGCAGCAGAAGTGCCTCCAACATACCTTCTGCAGCTATGCTGGTTTGTGAATTGAATTGAAATGTCCTATAAGAGCTAGAAACTGAGGGCTTTTTCTTGAATGGAAAGTAATTTGATCCTCTACTGCATTTATGCAAAAGGTCACATTTCTCTTTCTGCAGTGTAAGGAGGGTGGATTCCCCAATGATCTCTGGCTTGGAGTCAGCACAGAGAATGTGTCTGTCTACAAACGAGGGGATCCTAAACCACTAGAAACTTTCCAGTATGAGCACATTGTTTTCTTCGGAGCACCACAGCCCAACACCTTCAAAATTACAGTGGATGAGAGAGAAATGTTCTTTGAAACCTCCCAGGTAAGTGAAAGCCGCTTCAGTTAAGCTTCAAGGAGTAGACAGGTTTCTATGCAAGAACTCTTGATTAATGGACTAGACAGCCAGGGGGAAAGTGAAGGGAGCTTAAGCCTAAAGGGCATGGTACCTCTTCTTGAATACAGGGATGAACAAAAAAAAGAGGCTGGTTAGAAAGTGAAGGAGGTTGAATGGTGGTTCAGTGCATCAAGAATTTCCAGTTTTGGGTGCTCTTCAGTTTGCCTGTTTTTTTTCATTCCTTTCCCATAGAGGAATGGGGAGTTTCACAGACTCAAAAAAAAGAAATTTAGTAGCATAGAGGTTGCTTTTCTTCAAGCTAAAAATAGTTTTAAATGTTGCTACAACAGAGCACAAACTTGTCAAAGCTTTCTTTTCTAACTGTCATGTTCACGTTTAGTAGTAACATGCAAAATTTATTTTGTCATGTCTTTGGATATGGGGACTCCTTTTCTGCAAAATGTCCTGTACGCCTCAGTGCACCGAGGTTTTTAAAGTGCTTATGCTGTGTTACTGTGTTCTCTCTCCAGGTGGGTGAGATAATAAAGATCATGAAAGCATATATCAACATGATTGTGAAGAAACGCTGCAGTGTCAAATCAGCCACCAGTGTGGACAGTCATGCAAGCATCTGGACTAGGTGATACAGATGAACTGGCACTAGTTTAGTCAAGGGTGTTTGCAAATTGCCAGCACAAGTGTAGCAAAAATGTTTTTTAAGAATTCAACTGACTACTGTATTTAAAACCTGAAGTGACATCTACAGTACCATAGGATTTGCACCTCTGCCCAAAGACATTAAACAGTAACAACTGTTGTTTAATACTAATGACCCAAAACTTGTTTCCCCCTTGCTTGTTTGATGAACAGTGTACCTTAAAGAAGCAAAGGCAGAAGCATCCTCCTCCGTGTCCTCTCTGCTGCTTTCAGTATCATCTGTCATACTGGCAGAAAAATTTACAGGAATCATTTCTGCAAGACAGGAGACAGACTTAAGCTTCGTTAAGAATTTTGAATATGCAGATATCTGGGATCATGTAATCACAGCATGGTCTGCTAAAAGAATATTTGTTTTATTTATTTTGCAAACAAATCTAAAAGAGAAATCACTGTGGGTTTGCTTTTTTTTTCTTCAGGATACACTAACAATCTGATCTGGTCTTAAAAAAGCCTTTGTATAATTGAAGCCAAGTAGTCCAACAGAGAGGCCAAACCCTACTTGAGAGAGCATTAAACAAAGAAACAAATAAAAACACCCAAGGTGGTTGTTTACCTCCCAGTAAAAGTTCACAGGTACATGACTGTAAGAAGTGGCACTTCCAGTTAAACTACTAAATACTCCAGTCTAGGAGAAAATCTTTGGGACTAGCACCACTGAAATAGACCATAAGGTGCCATTCTGGGCACATTGCAGGCAGCACCTGTTGCCTAAAAAATAATGAGTGTTGTTCCCCTGTACAGCCCAGGAGGTGAGATTGTTTTAGTAGCTTTACCAGAAGAGCTCTTCACAAACTCCAGGTGTTACATGGAGGTTGAAGGTTTATGGTGAGCAGCTTGCTTGCGTTAAGATCGTTTCTTCAGGGGGGATTTTAGGATGACTGGCATCCCTGAACTTTAGTTTCAAGTGAACTGTTTCCTACTGAGTGAGTAGGTGCCTAGATAAATTGTTACAGGCAAGATTTTTACTTCCTCTGTACTACAGTAAGCAGATGCCAAACCCTTCATCCACCCCAACTTCTAACAGGAACTGCTAACATCACTGAATCCCCAGATCCCTATCCAGTCTCCTCTAGGTCCCTAGTCCTCAGCAGAACTTGAAAACAATGCTATTTTGCCAAAACAACTGCTTCTTGGAGGTTTTTATAGCTACCTGCAATTTGAAGAAGCAGAATTTTTTTCTTCTCTGTGAAAGATGACATCTTCAGTCTCTTGACTTCAGAAAGTTGATTTCATTGTTTAAAACAATATTCAATATCAGTCCCATCATAAATTAGTTGCATTAGGAAACAGGAAACCTGGTAGTGAGCCATTTTCTATGACCCTTGTCTAGTCTTGGGATCCCAGAATGCTAAGGCTCATTCTGTTTTTAATGAAACTGCAGAGCTGTATGTATTGTGGGCCTTGTTCCACATTAAAAAGTGTCTGTCTCCATTTCTGAAGTAGCAGCAGCTGAGGCCTGTTAGCTATGAAATAGAAATTGCATAGAAAAGTAGCAGTCAGTATGCAACAGTTCAATTTCAATTCATCATCAAATTGTGCCAATCACTAATACTGTGTTGCAGAACACTGTAGTTTTGAGGGTGACAGTACAAGAAGAAACACTGTACATAACCCCTGCTCCTGTCTCATTTCCACTACACTGCAGCATGTGCAAACACTCCATGCACTTGCTACACGATCAGCCTAAGAGGGTGGCCACTGCTGTGCATCATCCCTTCAACTGGAGTTTTGCCTTAAATAGTGTCACAGATGGATCCTACAAACACCCCCTTGTTGTCACAAGGAATAAAGAGATGACCAGGTCACAAGTGAGAGAGAACAGGAATGCAGAGGCAACCTCAGAAGCAACACTTTGTATACACTGCATACACTGGCTCGATCTCTAATGTATCAGACTAGGCTTGATTATCCCTGTCCTAACTCTGCACTAGCTCTGTGTTCTGGCTCTTGGGTTGCTGCAGGCAGCTTGAACCCACTTGAAACATAACACCCACTACTATTTGTTGTAATTTTGCTCATTTCTATTACAGAGTTCTTTCTTCTGTCTTTTTTAATTTGTAACTGGCTTTACAAGATGAAAGTTTAATAAATTATTGGATTGCACAGGCTGTATTCACTTACAGGCATTGCGTGCCCATGTTAAGGTGTTCACTTGGAACTTAACACTTGGAACTTGTAAGTGAAAAGTAGGCATCATCGGCATGAGGATAAAACAGCCCCTCCTCCCAGGAGCAAATTTTGGGGTGAATAGAAAATAGTTTGCTGCTACAATGGGGAAGGTTTTTTTCCAACTTCTGCTTTTATCTCTGGGGCCGAGTCACACCTTTGCTCAGTGGGAGGTGTCCCATGAGTTCTGAGATGGCTGTTGCGGTGAAAGCAGAGCAAGGAATTAATCATCTCCCAAGGCCCAATCTGCGGGATCAGCTCCATACCTTCTCTTCAGCATCTCCAAAGTCACTAATAACAGAAAATCACTTCTGGCTCAAGTAAGCTGCCAATCTGTACTTCCCACACAATTGCATGGCCGGGGCATGGTGCTCACCTAAGAGCTTGTGTCACTGAACTGGTAAATTGGAACTGGGGGCAGCTGAGCTGTCAGCAACATAGACAGACAATCCAACCAGCAGACAAAAGTTCCCTCAATCCATACACAGGTATGGAATCCAAGCAGTGATGCATAATCCCCATCATTATGCTCCCCTATATCCCTTGGTCAGATGCTCTGAGAGCCTTGGGACACAGGAGATTGGTCTATGCAATATAATCAACTATTCACAGATTCTTTTTTCTCCATATCACCTTGCATAGACTTTCCAGGTATTTATTCGAAGCTCCAACTACCTCTGTTTACTGCAAGCTAGCCAGTCTCCGTTCTGTGCAGCTGTTGAATTTCAAACAGCACTTCTTTCATTAATACCTCTTTAGCAAGACAACAGTCATGCACCCAAGTATTTCTGTAATAGTTAATTCAAGTTTGAATGCTCTAATGTTTGTTTTATATGAACTAGTTTTATAATCAGCACCTATTCCATAAACATAAAATGGTTGATACATAAAGACACTGCCTCTGGTAAGTTGTATTACCAGGTCATGTTATTATTGGCTGTAAACTTGAAATATTTATTTATACCTTGTAAAACACACAGCCTCTCCCTATGTAGGCTTTGTGTTCTGTCATTGCCCTGTGCATTTACTTCAAAGTTAACATGCTCCCTTTGGGCCTTTAAGCAAATCTCACACATGAATTCCAGCCTCCATTGTAAAATATGAACCCCTAAATCAGTAGGGTGCAAATTTGCAAGGCTCTTGGCCACTCTTTATACCCGAAGATTCCTAATGCACAGCTGGATATACACCTTCTCTCCATTGCCTTGCCAACACCGAGGTGAAGGTGGTGGATTTCCCGTGACAGTCTCTTACCCCACGTGCCTGTGGGGTAAGTGCTGCTTCAGCACAGCTGCGACACCCAGCTGGGAGGAATCTATCACATGGAGCAGCCGGACTCTGCGCCCATGTTTAGGTCTGAATGCAACCCAGAGAAAACGCATTCGAGTGGCTGATTCCTGGTTCCTGCCAGACATTTGCTACCCAGTACTGGCTTGGGCAGCCCAGCCAGCTCCAGAGGAGAGCTCTGGTGTTTCAAAGCCCAGCTCCACCTCCTGCCCATGTTGCACCCAGAGACATGTCTGGGGCCACTCACAGCCTTCAAGCACTGGGCCCTAGGCCTTCCCCAAAATGCTGTGAGGGCTCAGGATTACCAATACAAGCATGTTCTTCCTTTAGGAGCTAACATTTACAAATCCTGAGTGACTATCATAGTGACAGCCTGTGAAGATAAATTCAGTTAGCTCTGTACTGGGTTAGACACTGGGCAGTTTTTGCAGGGCCATTAATAGGCACACTTTAATAGGAACAACTTACGTGTCTTGATTCTCCTGTTGCAGTGTGAGGCTGAAGGCAACTCAGCTGCTCCATGTTTGTGCCTTGTCAGGGTGTGCCCATGGGCACAGCAGTATTTAAAACAGGAGCCATCTCCTTCCAGCTCCCCTGGGATGGCTGAATCTTGGCAAGTCACCCTCTGAGCAAAGCAATGCAGCAGGCCTGTAAGTACACAGAAACTGTGCTGGTCCTGCAGGATGAGACTGGTGTGGGGTACAAACACACTGAATCTGCATGGTAGGAGATACCCTAGTTGAAGAAGATGTGGAGGGAGTCCCTCAGAGCTGGAAGAGGGGAGAAGTGGCTGTTGTCCACAGCAAGCTCCCCACTGTTATGTCACGAGTACTTGGGCCAGGGTTGAGAAAGCTGCCTTCGGCTCTCTTGCTTGCAGAGGAGGGGAACAGAGCCACCTTGCTAAGGTTGTGGTGTCTTGCTGCTACCTGATGTTCCAGCTGCCCATAGCGGCTGTTGCAGCCCTTCCCCTGCACCTTGTAGCAGTGCTGTGGGGCTGCTGGCAGTGCTCATCCTACATATTTCAGCCTTGTGGCTGCTGCTCCATATAGCAAGTGATGCTTTCTGGTGTCCTCTCCTGGCAGCTTGCACTGGGGTAAGGCTGCCTGGTTGGATCTTGTGTCTTTGGTGGCAAGTTCTTCATTTGGTGGCTGAATAGTCAGTACTGCAAAGCAGATGTGAGAGACAAGAGGTACAAAGAACAGCGGTGTCTGCAGGAGACAACAAAAGATGGAATTTCAGAAACCCGGTCTATTTCCTCAAAGTAGCTCACAATGCAAGCCATGGGCAAATGTGACTTCCACACACATCTATAATTCACATTCTCACTTAACACAACATGGTCTTCAACTGTGTTTATGAAAATAAAGACAATGAAAGAGAAAGCATGCAGTTGCTAATGGGGATGACATTCAATCATGCATATTTGTAAAATCATCTCAACCCACTACTTTGTAAGTTTAATTTGAATATGCATATAAGGCTTGTTAGCTTTAACAAAGTGTAAGCAACATGGTTTTGTCCAATTATCTGCTCTGTATCATCTCCTAAAGGGGAACATGACACAGGACATTCAAAAAGAGAAGTTTCTATAGAAAGCAGGAACAGTTCTCTTACTATCTGTATGAGTATCTGAAGACACAGCATGCAGAAAAAATCTCTGTTCTCATTTGTTCTAGCAAAAAATGTGTAAGGGGCCAGCATAACGAAGAAAGGATGTTTTGAAATAAGTATTTTGTGTTGCTGAAATTCCATTTTTTAAATAGTCATCTTGGAGTAAATTACTCTATTTATGCTGAAAAGTAGCAAAACAATGAGCTGTTGCACTGTTTGTAATTAGAGTCCCTTCTGCATTGCCAAAGAGAAATCCATAAGGACTTACAGTCTGTGTTGCAGTACTGTGTCATCACAACAAAAACCTGATCTGGTTGGGGAGCTACCTCCTCTAATCTGTTAAAAATCTTAGTTACTGACAGATATTATGATAGACTGTACAGGAGTTTTCAGTGAGCGAAAACCATTGCGGTGGTTTAGCCATAAACAATATACCCAAGATAATAGTATTTTATAAGGGCATTTATGCTATGCACAATTTGCAAGTTAATTTGCTATTAACAGAACATTGCCCTTTCTAGTACTTTGTCAACTCCAATTATAAAACTCCAGAACTAAATGGGAAAGGTCCATTAGAGTGACAATTGAATTTGACTCTCCAGTAACTAATCTGTTTTCCCTAAGCTTAGTTCTTTAGTATTCCTCAAAGATCTTACTTTAAAACTGTGCAAAGACTGTTTAATTTAGTCAATAAGAACTTGATGCACTTCTTGACAACAGAATGAATTTGACTAACTTTTAGAAACCTGGGCATTAAATATTCTACTGTGCTGCATACACACAGCAATAGCAGATGTGTGAAGTGCTCAAACTGTAGTTCTGACTTGTAGCAACAAAAATTGTAATGTTCGATCTTCATTTATTTGCCGCCACACCAAAAAAAAAAAAAAAAAAAAAAAAAAAAAAAAAAGAAAAAAACAAAAAAATCACTGGCAGACCATGCAATTGCCTTACTCCTTTCAAAAATGTTTACACGTATAACATATGTCCAAAGCAACAAGCAGATGGTACATTTGGTTTAAGGGAAAAATGCTGAGAAGTACAACAAAAGCATCAGGCCCAAAGGGTGGTCATGTGTAAAGACTTGTTGATTTCTACGTCAATTAAGTTACTGATGCAGAAACACTGTTAAAATAAAAACACTGGCTGGTGTAGTGGCAGATGTGGATTAACCTTTCCATGACCCAGAGTTTCCACGGATCGGACAAAATTCAGGAAGAGGAACTGAAGTTGAACACTTTTTACCTAGCGCTACCACAGCTGGCAAATAGTCTGAGCTCTGGGAAGAAGGAGTCTTAGGATGCCTTCTCAACTCCATTGCTCTGGGACCTGGGAAAGCATTTCTCTGCTGTGATTTCCCTGTGCATCATCTTCAGTTTTAAGATTAATGTTTGTGAAGCAGATGACCTTCTTAGTCATCTTGCACAACAGGATGTTTCTCCCAGCAAGCCATTACTGGAGCTAAAAATAACACTGCCCTTTGACCAGGAGTCAGACATTTTGGAGGTCTGGAATTCAGAGTTCAGACATCACTTAAAATGAATACATCTCATGCTTTAACTGCAAGTGTTATTTTGCTGGAAGTAGTTTAACTTTGCCTTATTTTAAGAGGTGTTATGTATGGAGCCCTTATATACTGCCTTAGAGTTAATTTGGGCCTCGAGGTGCTAATGAACTATGCCCTATTAGAACAAAAATACACAGAGGAATGTTCCCTGACTGTGTAAGCCTGAAGCAGCTTGATAAAAGCTAGGTATAACTAAGTTTTCAACTGTAAAAAGAAAGTTACCAGGATTCTTTTTAAATACATCAAAGATATTTATTACCTCTAAAGTTTTCTTATTGTGGTAACACACATACTGGCTTTAATTCTGATCACAGCCCCTGTGCTATGCATTTTTTTACCCAGTGATTAATGAGGTGTACCTTAACTCTGATAACTGCTTCCATGGAAATAAAACTAGTGTAAGCAGTTCAATGTTTTATTTAACTTTATTCTTTCAGTAACAATACTGACAAATAATCTCCCTCTGTATTTCAAATGAAGTGGGTTATTCACCTGCACTAAGGCTGTTGTGCTTGCGCAAAAAAGAATTACCAGTGATTAGACAAGTGATGAAACAAATATGAGAAATGGGGCCTGAAAAAATTATTTACATCATTTATAAGAATAAAATATACAATTTTTAATAAAAAGTATATATTCTTTTGTATAGAACTAGGATTTTGCTAATTGCCACTTTCCATTTCAGATTCACACCTAAAAATGCTCAAAGTATAAATATCTATAAAACTAGTAAATCTCAAAACATGGGAACTTGTAAATAATTTTCCCCACTTATTACTGTAGTTAGAAAAAGACAATAACCAACATTTTTTGTAGTCCATTAAGTTAGAAGTCATTTGGCAAAGCACTTAGGCATATAAACTAAACCAGAAGACATCAGGAACCAGACTGCAATGTTTCAAACATTCTCATACCAGGGTAAGTTAAAGAATGAGCCTTATTTTCACTGTAACTACATTTTCTACAAGTTACCTCAGGAAAGCAAATGTTCACAATTGTGCCCAAAGTACCAAACAAACAACAAAAGTGCTTACTTCTTTGATCAGCAAACTACCACAACGGCTCCTTTACTCTGCCCCTTCAGGCTGCTGTTTTAACAGGCTCAAAGTGGTACCTACAAGGAATTATCTACTTCTAAACACATATGATAAACGCTTGCTTATCAAAATAGTGCAAACAGGAACAGAGAAAAGTGCCATCAACGTCAGTAAACTGCAGGAAAAGAAGGCAGTTGAACATTGTGACCTTGCTCTGCTGCTTCAGAGAAATCAGTAGTACTCTTCTCAGCATCTCAGGCTAATGTACTCCTATTGACCACCTCACACCACCACAACCACAACACGCAGAACGGATTTGGTCTTTGGCATATCCTCCTTCATAACAGTAAATGCACCTGTTCTTTATAGTGTGCATTAAAAAAAGTCAAAAGACTTTTTCAAAACATTAATTGATCAAATAATTGAGTAATTAATATATACAACTCTGTCTTCCCTTTTTCCCTTTACAGCTTTCTTTGGAGTGCATAGGAAGGCTACAGTGACATATCACATACAAAAATCAAGTTTAAGTTTTATGCAAAATACTCAAGTATTTTTAGCATTTATGTACACAAGTTTGTTTACCATATATTCTCAGTCTTTCCTTAAACATATCTTTAATCTTGTTTCTTGGACAGATGACATATTTCACCTATAAAGTTACAGGTTGGTAACTACAAAATTCGGCATTTAATCCCAGTATAAATAAAGAGTATTGGGAGAAGTAAATTTTAAGTGTATTCATTAAAGTGATGTTGCATGAAGTACTGTTGGCATTAATTTGTTCCATCAAAAATTCCAGTAAAGAGAGATAATACTATAAAATAAAAATACAACAGAACTCTAAACACCTTGCATCTTAAAAGGCTTAGGCCAAATGTAAAGAATTACCATAAAATTGAATAAAAATTGCACTTGTATACAAACAAACTCATTTTAGGCCCAATTAATAACCTTGTTACTTTTCCAAAAAGAAGTAATAAACCATCAAGTAGCTCATTTCTTATGGCTTCACACAGTGAAGTTCATGCTTAAACTGATCAGAAGGAAGTTTTTCAATAGCTATCTTTTGTGAACATATCATCAGTTTCATCATCATTCATCCCTCTTTGATAGCGTACTGAGGAGAAGGCACTCCAGTGAAGACGCTTCTTTTTGTAGAGGTACCATACCAGTCCAGCAATGAAAACCAAAATAATTAACAGGGCAAATGCTACAGCCACACCAGTATGATTAGAACCTGAAACAGAACAAAGGAGAAATAGTTATTATCTAAGAGTTTTAGCAAGAATATTCTGTCACAGGGTTGATGCTTAGCTTGCTACACAGTAATACTGCACAGCTAGCTCAATTCAAGACAAACTGCTTCATCATATTAATAGTCTTCACTTCATCACATGGAAAGTTAGATGCTGATTCACAGGAATGCATTCGCTTATTTTTGATCATTCTCTTGTTGTTAATTTGCTAATATTTAGGTTGGAAGGGACCTCTGGAGTTCAAAAAAAACTACTTGTAAATGCTGCACTCATTTAGCAGTTTGTATACTTCACAAATCTAATGAGATCCTGGGCTCTTGGAATGGCAGGTAATTACACTCCCTTCAGACTGAAAAGATCTTGTTGAAGTCTTCCTTAGCGGCACAAAGTTTAATCTATTCCTGTATTTCCACTTCAGTGAAAATGTACACAAAATCAGAAAGATTCCACTGCTTCTCAGCAACTTGCTTGCTTAATGCTCAGGCAACTGCTTGCTTTCCTGTACAAAGCCAAATAAGAGAGTGTGAAGGCCTGTGTCTTTTTCTGGAGCTATGGGGTGACATGTCCAGAAGCCTCCTCAAGACTGAAAACACAATCTGCGGTACCTGCTTACTCAGCATCTCTTACAAGCAGAACTCTTGACTCCACCCACACAAACTCACCCATGACAGATACCCTGTGGTAAGAAGCAGGGTCGCAGGTAAGTAGCAGCAACTACTCCACATTCTAAGTGGACATTGCAGTTCTCTCCCTTACCCACTGAGTGGATAGTGAGAGCCAGGAGAAGTAAATTCCTAGACAGTTTGTCTCTGAAAGCAATTTTCTGTTTAAACAACAACAACAGAAGACTCTTGCGTAGGCAGAGGTACTTGATGGGTTCTTTAGTCAATGGCACTTCCTTTACTTCAACATAGACTTTATCCAATAAACCAGAAATTCCTGGAAACAGTCTCCACAAAATTAAGTCTCTACTAAAATCAATGCTTCCCTACCTAAAGGAGCTTTACAAACCGCTCTGCTTCGACTACGTCCACAGTCAACTTTGGACCACATGCCAGTTGTGGACAGGATAACACTACATTTTTCATTGGCTTCTGCAGTTTTATTCTCCCAGTTGACATAATTAACTGATGAGCCATCCAGCCAGTTCAGGGACTGACCTGTTGGGAAAAAACATTGCTTAGTCTAGATCACCAAAACATCCTGTCATGCTACACAACATCATTCACAATCTATCGATTTCTTTACATTGCTAAAAGGAAATGGCCTAACTATCCATCCCATATATTAAAAGAAGTAAATATGAACACACAACTTTTAGCCACCCCTCTTCTCCAGATCTTTAGCAATTGATGCACTTGCATCAACCATTAGGCAACAATAACAGTGATGGGAAAAATTAATTTCAGGGACTCCTGATTACCCTACATGCATCAGGAAGAGACTTAACTACAGTGAAGTCCAAAGGGCTTTAAAATGCTAAATGAAGGATTCCAATCTCAAGTAGAAGTTACGATAGGCTACCAACACTACAGAACTGTTATTATTTGAGGATCTATGCATCTATATTTACGACATGAAACAATTATTCTCATACATTGTTGCTACTTCTTACCCTTAGAGCTCTGATCCAGGCCAAGCCATACATTCTTGGTGATGAGATCATGTTCCTTTATGTGTGTGCTCACAAATGCATTTTCTTCAGCATCCACTATAGTCAGTAGAGTTGCTGAAGGATCTAAGGGGCAAAGAAAACCAGTCAGAATTGCAACTTACAAGATTTTTCATGGTGCTGGTACACTGAGTTTTCTGTGGAAACAATTCCTGGGAAAGGATTTGCTGATCTGGGCTTGTAAAATCAGCTTGGAAAACCTTTAGAAAAAAGACACGAACCTCCCATTCCTAAAATACAGCATGTTATATGAGATGGCTTCAGATGACTGGTTATTCTAGCAGGTTATACAAAATAAAATGGGAGTAAACTTACTGCAGCTTCAGACGATGATCATATCAAGAGATATGCCCGTTGAGGATTACTAGTCCTGCCCAGGTAACAGGCCCTTTCCAAAAATATAGCTGAATAAAAGCTCAGCAGTTTGCTGAGTCAAGCTAATTTCTAAATCAATCCCCTCACTGTGCCTCAGGTTTTTACGTACCGTAATTAAGCAGTACGAGAGAGGAAAGGATATACTAGAGATATGCTCAGAGTGTACCCATCCTTTACAAGTATATATGAATATAAGCCAGATGCTTTCTCTTTCAACTACCAGACCAAGTTGGACTCAATAGAAAACTGCATGCAGGACTGGTTCTTTTTCATCCTAAATAGTGAGTCCAATATCACACCATAAGATAATTCCATAAAAGAAAGTTATGACAGTCACTAACTTTTCATCACTTCGGGTGATTAAAACTTCTGTGCATGAAACTGTTTAACATCATCTCTACAATATGATTCCCCATGTAGCTCAGCAAAGAAGAGAGAAAATCCTTTAATTTGACACAAAATTAAGTTTTTTACCTGCTTTAGTATCTATAACATACATGCTTTGAACCATTTGATAGGTTAGCAAGCACCCTATTAGCAAGCAGCTACAGCAAGTATATAATAAGAATGCACTGTCAACAGCACTAACTTTGCATGCAGATAAAATATTTTAATTCAAAATTAAGCTTTAAATTTCTGAATCTTCTACAACTGGCTACCTGCATTTTATTTGCACTTGCATCAACAAAGATACCTGTGTGACAAACAATCTATAGCATGTTGCAGCATTTTATTAAGAATTTTCATCAGATGTTCAAAGATCTTGCTATTGCCTTTCCTAAACTAAAGGAGCAAAAAAATGGCAAAGTTGCAGTATAATCCATGTAAGTTTTTAGGTTGTTGGGTTTTATTTCTTCTCAAATAGTGGACTAATTACAAGTTGTAATGTGATAAAGAGTCTAAACCTACTCAGCTTCTGGCAGATTCTCTTAGCCTCTTCCACATTATACACGGAAAAATTGTAGAATGCCATGTCAAAGGCGTAACAGTGATCCCTGTACTGTTCCCACTGCAGGGAGCCACTGCTCTGCGGGCATCCAGGGGCTCTGCTTGCTTGCTTTGGCTCAAATTGTCTCTCTGTGAAGACAAAAGAAAGTGATGTTATTTCTGCTGCACAGTTTCTGAAATAACAGGTCAGTAAGCATTAACAAGGGCTACTACTCGTACCAACAACCACTATTAAATTAGCTTAAATTCCTTCTTCATGAGTCATAGATTAATTTATTTGAAAAGGGGCCTAAGACAAATCCCAAAGGTTTGGAAACAATTTTTCTCTTGTTTTTTTGTGGGTTTTGACATTTTTTGTATGCATTTGATAAGTACTTTGGTTTAGAAAAGATACATGCATTTGATATTTGTATCACAGGTGATCAAGAAGTAACCATGTTTGATTTAGGTTTTCGCCACTGGAATGATGAGAATTAATCTCACTGAATATTAAGAAATGTTTTATCATTCCTGATAGAAAACTCTTCTTTCTTTAAAAGGGAATCGTACAGTATTTCAACCCTCCTTTCTACTTCTAAATACAACACGTAAAGACAGAATACGTAAGACAACTATACAAAACCTGAAAAACAACACTTACTGTTTGGAGGGCTATAGCAAATGGCACCATCAGCAACATTTGTACATTTTGTACGGTTCCAAAATCCTTTAGTATCCAACAGCACGCAGTTCTCAGTAGTATTTGAGTTTTCTAATTCCCAGGGATAGTAGTCAAAGTCACTTCCATCTGACCATTCAAAATTAGCTTTACTTCCCTAATTAAAGAAAAAACCAAGAACTTTAAAACCACATACGATTGTTATTTAAATCTCATCAGTCATGAAATAAGTCATGTAGCAGTATTCGTCTCTTGTAGAGTGATAAATTAAAGAGCAGGTGGCCTCATCTAAATTCACAGTAAATAAATGTAAATAAATGCAAACATAGTTTGCATTTTCTTAACACAGAAATATTTATTATTTGTGGGAACTGAGAAAGTACAGCGTGTTCACAAGTTTAAAACTGCAATGTGCCTGTTTTATTCTATGGGGAACATTTTACTTAGTTCCACCCTGCAGTTTCATTTAAGCAGTCTGTCCTCCCTGCTATGAATATTAGTGGATTTGTTGCAAACTGCTGAACTGTCGAGATGGCCTCAGTGAGTAAAGCTGGGAATGATTTGCAGTGCTAGGTCTACTTCAGATACATTCCTAGAAAACTATGACAATGAGGAATCAATTGTGAGGGACCCATTCAGGTCACAGCACAGGCAGAGGGAGCACAGGTATGCACAGAAATGACACACCTCTGCAGAGGGCTATTCCTGCCAACTAACTGCTATGACCAGATCTGGCAATCAGTGAGGGGAGCAGGGTCAGGGCCACAGGCTTTTGGCTCCATGGTAAAGCAGACAGAAGAGGAAGATGATCTGCAGCTGCCTCTTGCTATTGTATTTCCCGGGAGAACAGACACTTAACTTACTGAGAGTCAGTTCCTGAACTGCTCTGGAGAGCCAGTCCTGACCTCGACTAAACAGCTTCCACACAGCCTTGTCTGTCTCTATTTGCTAATGAAATCTGATTCTACAGAGGGCCATAAAATCTGAAGCCTGTAGGGATAGCACTGCAAATCACACTTCCTTGTACTGCAAGGAATGATGAGATAACACTGTATTATTTTAAACTGTCAGGTATTAGGAAGAAACATCTTAGTGTGCCTACATTCACCAAAATTTAATATTAACACATTACACAGAGTTGAAAATACGCTACATGGAAAAGAGATTCTAAGAAACTGGGAAAAAGCATCAGAAAATATTTCGTATCTTGTACAAAATATTATTTACAGATCTGTTACTTATGTCCCCAACAGTATATACTTACATCATGAATTGACAAGCCAAGCCACAGAGGATAACCATCCTGTTTGACAATATCTTCTAGAAATAACTGTTCTGATTCACTGTGTACACTTGCTAAATCACTCCTATTCTGTTTGCATGATCTCAGTGCCTCATACCACGTTAATTTTTTCTGAAGGATCCTGTACGTTCTGTTTCCATGTGGAATAGTCTCGGGCAATGGAGGCTTGTGCTGTTGGGGTCCTATTTCAAAGAATAAGAATATAAGTTGTGTGCATTTCTTTCATGTTACTAGGAAGACAGCGAAGGCATTAAAATCCATCTATATCAATGTAACTCAAGCATTAAAGTGCTTGGTACAAGCCTCTTATGTCAAGTAAGTTTACTGTTGCTACTTTGAACACTGAGTTCAGCACTTGCTGGACGAGCACAGCAAACACACTTCTCCTGATGAGAGTATTACAGCAGTGATGCAGACTGACCATATGACCCCAGATGCTCATGACAGTTATGCCATGCATTTCACTAGGAGCAAAACCAAAGATTTATTCAGCAAGAACCGCGATTTAAATTATGATCCTCATCCAACACTCCAATACTACTCACCCCTTTCGATTTTACAGGCGAGAATACTGTACATATTGTAGTGATTAGCATGCCAACTCTGAGAATAATTATAAATATCCCAAAACCCATCAAGATTTACACCAGCAAAAAAACTGTTCTTCTTTATGATAGGTCTTCCCAGCCTCCAGTTATTGTAAGTTAGATGAGTTTCATCATACCACTTGAGAACTTTATCTGTGGAAAACATTGCATATTTATTAAAACACTGGCATTATGTCTACAAATACCATTTAACTTTGAATATATTAATGATATTAACAGATATTCACTTTGGAAAAAATGCTGTGATACTCTAAGTCACTCTACATCAGTTCGATAGCCAATGCTAAATATGTTAACATTACTCATCCTGGCCACTTTAAGTTCTGCTTTCCAGGGAAATCAAATCTAGACTAAACAGAACATATTGGATCTAATTATCACTCAAACAGAAAGCATGCTAGGTTATTTTCTTCTAGAATAGAAGTACAAATATACATAACTGTTACAGGTTTGCATTCATTTTGACTTTAATGATAAACTGAAACATGCAAGAAACATGCTCATAATGCTGTAAATTTTATCTCCAATCCAGTTAATAAGAAAAAAACAAACCCTTAAATCTTACCACTGTCATCATAAATCACACCCAGCCAGACCCAAAGAGCCAGACCGCTGAATGAATGAAGCTGCTCAGTAACAAAGTTATTCTCCTCTTCATCTCGAACACTCAGAACAAATGCTTCGGGGTCTGTTGAAAATTTTTTTACATTACTTTCTTACAAATTCACCTTTCAGTTACAAAATAAATATATTTTTTCTATTACTGTTAACAATTATTACAGATAGGTCAACACTGTGTGAAGGCCAGATCTTTATAACATAATAACTGAACAGTGCAAATACAATTTACAAATGTATTTTCAGTGGTACTTTCTCTGGTTTTATGGATAAGTGAAAGATCTGAGCTCCACAGATATTTGTGGGTCCTACTGTCACTTCAAGTTGTATTTAGCAAAAATTCTCTGCGTAGAACATAAAAATATCAGCAAACTTTCATGATTTGCTTAAACTGCTCTAGTAAAGAAACAGTAGGAAGAAAAAGACTTAATTGAAATAAATTCACAAAAAGATAGAAACAGTTTTTAGAAATATAGATGTCTGAAGGTTTAATACAAGACGAAAGTTGTTCCTAAGATTATACTTTATTCAGTATGCACAGAAAATGTCCATGGGCTTTTCAGTCTATTTACTTTGTTCATGTAAGTGTTACACACAGCAAAGCTGAGGGCAGCGGGAAAACATGAAGTAAATGTGACTGTAAAGCCAGTATGTTGCCAAGGGGTTAGCAATTCCCAGACTATTTAAAACTGGCATATCATAACAAAAAACCCAACCAAACACAAAAACCAACTTTCTTACCCATACTCTGGCATTTTTTTCCAGAGTAGTGCAAGGTCACACAGCATCAGGCAGTGCAACTCTACTGCATTACTGCTGCAGCCTTTCTCAACATTCACTTTGGTGTCTGCAATTGTAACACAGTTATTCAGATCTAACACTCATCTCCCTCAAGCTGATATAAGTCCACAAATTCCTGCAGTATGACAAAGTACTTACTCATTTTCCTGCATAAATGATGAGCTTCTTGAGACTTCAGCTCTCTCCACCTATTTTTTGTTATCATAAAAGTGTAACAATTGTTTCTAAATGATATCCAGGGTGTATTTTTAATCTTATGGGGGCACTTCATCTGTGGAACTCGTTCTTTTTCAATCTTTGCTAAAAAAAACACAAGACAATGTCAGGACATGAATTACTAATAATACCACCTGACTTGGCACCCCACAAACCACTTTCAGCTACCACTTAAACATATGTCAGACAAATTAAGCACCATCTTTTAAATGTGTAATACACTGTTCTTTCAATTTCCTCATGATGGTGATTTTTTTAAAGTAACAAAACCAGCAGTAAGCTCTACTAAAGAGTACAGATACTGGCAAGTTTTCAGTTACGTTAAATGGGTTTAAAAAAAAAAAATCCCTACATAAAAGTGCTAAGTGTGGGCCAGTAACTAAAGGCTCTTATTGCCTCTTGTGCAAGGCAGATCACTGTAACAAATAAGCTACTTCACAGCTAGTAACATATCTTATTTATATGGCTTTATCTAATACTTGAAGACTGAGGAGGACTCTTCCTGCAGGTGCCTGGATTGTAAGTACAAAATAATGGTGTCAGAACACCGCACTTCACTGTGACCCAGGATGCATGATGACTTGTGTTCCCTCACAGAAAAAAAAAAAATCCAAAATTAATTATAATGGTATCACAGGGAAGAAGTCTGTGATGATCTCTCAGAAAAATCTTTTTCTGAAGGATGCACAACCAGTACAACACTTCCTGAAAATGAAAAAACCACATCCTACTATATCCCTACCCTATCTTCTTGTAATTTGTAGATATTTAGCAGGGTTTTGTGATCGGCAGATGATGTTAATTTTAAATTCAGTGTCTACCTTCTATCTTTCTTCTCCATATAGTCATGTCCCTCCTCTCTTTATAGACTTACACGTCTGAATAGCTTTCCAGAGGTCCCAGTATTAAAGTGTAAATAGTACAGAAGTAGTTGAATCTTCTCCCACATGCCAGTGGGACAGATTAGTACGCAACAATCTTAGAGAAGCAGTGCACAGATAATAAGGGTATTATCTGACCCAATGCATCCATGCTGAATTTATTTCTAAGGAACAAGTGGATTAAGACCAACAGGTGCATGCCCTGCTTTTGGAAGCAAGCTTATTTTTTTTTCATGGCATAGAAATCAGACTGTCTCAGGAAATGTAAGTTTTAAGAAGTTGTAACTTAGAAGTTACAAGCTGGAATCATCAAATACGTTTGATAATAAAATAAAAGTCAGCTTTTATAAAAATTATGATAGTATACATACTTTCTGATGCATAGCAAATAGCACCTTTACTTTCAGAGGAACAGTCAGAAGTTCTCCAGAAACCATCAGTATCCAAAGCCACACATTCTTCATTTGTTTCATCATCTTCAGACCAGCGACTAAAACTCACGTGTTTCCCATCCAGCCAGCCATAATGTTTTCCACCCTAGCATTATTTAAGCAAAAGGGATGAGCTTACACAGTAAAAAAATTTAAGCTGCACAAAAAGATACGATAATATATTTACAATGGCTAGACATTCTCAGTGTCTCTGGTAGAACTGTAGGTATTCCATTGCCCTCATGATCTGATCTCCTGCTCACAATTTAACAAATGTTATTTTAAGTTTTGCAGTTCCAAAATTACAAACAAGCTGAATAGCAAATTATCCAAAGGTGATGTTTCACTTCTGTGCTTATGGAGGAAGGCCTAGCAATGGGATGACCAAATTGCATCATTTGCCTCTGCAAAGCAGTGGTGGATATAATCTCCTGGTCTTGGAAAACCGGTAATAACTGAGAAGAAAGTCCAGTATCAGTATATTGGGTTGAAAGTAATCTATTAAATACTTGATTGATTTAATAAGATGTGTTCCTGCCCGAGACGATGCAGGAAGAAAAAACCCACATAAAAGCAGCATGCTATCCTTTAAGAATCTTGTATTTTAAAGTCTTCTTCAGGAAATTCCCCTGCGGTTGTGTAATTTATCTTGTATCTTTCTTTTGTATCTGATTTCAGCACTGGAGTAACAAGTTCTGTTGACCAGTTGCATTATAAATTCCTTTCATATGACATTTTAATTGTGCCCAAATAATGGTGTTGCAATAGTGAAAAGCCAGTGCATGCCTGAGCTATGTGCCCCAAAATTAATCATTTGCTTGATGCAGCTAAAAAAAAAATCAAAAGAGAAGGGGAAACAGGTTGCCTGTTTTCCCCATCTTCACTAAGATTAAATGGTTGTTTCCTTTAAAATTCCTTTAAAAATATTCTCCATGAAGTATATATTCAAATATCTGTTTTCCCCTACTTTGCTGAAGTATTCAATAGCCCAGTACTGACACTGGAAGATCATAATACCACAGTGCTAAGTGAGCACCACCAAACTTTGTAGGTAAGGCACTTCTAAAAAAATTCTAACTTTTTTCTTGCAATTATCTCCAGGCTCATGTGCTTGACAAAAAAAGATAAACCCTCCAGCAAGCCTAAGCCATTCCACTAACAGCTGAGACAGCTCTCAATCCACAATAAAGATCCTCAGGAGGCCTTCTAGGTAATAACCATAAAAAGCAGCACCTCCTGTATTATTTCAAATTCTTTTGACAAGAAAAACCTAAAAATCCAGAGGGAAAATTAAAAATCCACTGACCTGTCTCAGAGATGCCTCCCTCAGACTCAAAAGATGGGCACAAATAATATCAAGCAACAACAAAATCTAAGTTTAGCTTTAGAAATGTATCTCCACAAGTGTTCAATGACTCATTTTGAATTTTATTTGCCTGTTCAAGTTTCTCCCTTTGAAAACAGATTTTTGGGACATCTTTCTAGAGTGGCACTGTAAAGTGGTGATGATATTAAATGGCAACACATTAGTAATTACTCATTTGTTAACAGAAGAGACAGATGACTCGGCAACCTATGTTGCTGGCACCCTACAATATATCCCTTCATCATCAGTCTTTTAAAAGAATTTTATCATCATTATTATCAATTCGTCTTGTGTAACTTGGAGCACTGAAGGGTTGAAACATTTATCTTGAGACACTCCAGACAGTTATCCCTAAATGAAAACAGTTACCCAGAAACTAATTTGTCATTACATTTCTATAACTCAAGTTCTGTTTCACACAACTGCAACAATTACCTTAAGCCACAGTCTGAGGAAAAAACAAAACTTACATCTCTGCTGAAAAGTCCAATCCAGAATGGGTAATTATGAAGGGCAGCCTGAACAGCAAGAAAAGCCTGCTGGAACTGATCTGTGATGCTAACCAGCTGCATCTTGTTATTTATGCATGCAGCCATTGCATCATTCCAGGACAAATTCTTCAGAATTACCATGTATTGAACATTTTGATAGCTCAATGTTTCATTAATGACTTGCTCTGTCTGGTTACCGGCAGTTCCTATACATAAGAAAGAAATCCAGTAATTAGGTAGTTAAATACTGTAATATATTTTAAACTCCCAGTGTCTCTGTAACAATCAGAAAAACCTGTTTGATTACACTTGGGGAAAAAAAATCTTAGTAGATTACACCGATAATTATAGTTAGAGGCAAATATTTTTTACACTTTAGATAGAAAAACATATTAAAATAAATATTATTTTCAGCCAATGTATTATTAAATATATTTTTCTCAGCTAAGGTTCACATATTTTTATATGTTATTTTTACCTAACAGCTAAATTATTTATTGAATTAAAAACATGTTCTGCAACTTTAATTATACACCAGTGGGAGGGAGCAAGTGCTCTCTGCTGTAATATAGCAACAGCTAAACTTGACTCATTTAGTTCTCTATAGCCTGTGGATTTATGCTTATGCAAATCTAATGGGCCACAAAACTTGTCTATGCAGATCTTGGTATAGCACAGTCCCAGAATTCCTTACTGCCATCCACGAGTATAGTGAGAACTGATTTTGCCTCCAATTAATTAATTGCAGAAAATCCACCTTGCATAGGGACGGATATAATTCACTATTTGTGCTCTAAGCACGAAGTCTTATCACAGTTACCAGCACCATACCTGAAGGCACACAGCTCAGTGATGCATGGCTACTGCAGCTAATACAAGATGCAAATACTCCTGTGGGTGGTAAGTTAAAGCATACAAATTGTAACCCTCAAAATTTTATACACAACTAAAAATAAATTTCTTCTGCAAAAGACAGAAGCTGCCTGGTACTTAAAATATCTGAAGCAGAAAACGGGTTGCAGCGGGGGAGGAGAGGGGGATCACTCTATAAATAACAGTACATAAACGGTTGACTGATAGGCTAACAGGGCCATTTTCCAAAACACAATATTAATTTGGTATTTACAGCTTTCAATAGATCAGAAAACTGACAAGGCTGAAACAGATTGTTTCAAGTGGTTCGTGTCTGCTGCCAAACGTTTTCACTTAGTAAACAGCTACAAAAAAGAACCATGGAAACCAGGGTGCCATCACACACAAGGGGTACCAAACTGGGAACAAGGCAGTAAGTAGCGTATTCATTTCTGAAAAAATAATTGCTGATGATTACCATCTCAAGAAATTCTGCAAATCACAAACACACCAAGATTTCCAAAGAACATGAATCATCTTTTGCCCTATGGTAAAACCCTAGACAACCTGGACTGTCTCACAACTGTCCCTACAACCTGCTGAGGTCCCTTCCAACTCAAACTATCCTTAGATCCCTAACACAGTGGAAGACCAGACCAAAGCAGGACACATTCTCTGTCAGTCCGAAAACCTCTCTCATTACACCTTCTACAGCTGTGGCAAAGAAACATGGAGTATTTAGTAATTTCAGACTAATAAGGTGTTGATATAAACAGATACGTTGTCAACCTCCTATTCAAAAAAAATCTCCTATTCACATTTTTATGACATCTCTTCCATCTAGACTTCTAATCTCAACACTTGGAATTTCTGAAGTATTTCGCACAGAAGTAAAGAAGATTTTGTATGTTAAATGGAGGTGGGAGGTGGAAATCTCTGCCTATTTGAGAATGAAGAAGGTTGGTGTAGTCTTGGGCGTTTTGTACACCTAGGTTTCTTTGTGTTTTTTTTTTTAGAAGATAGCATGTTCATCACTTAAAAGGATTATTTAAATAAAGGAACTGACTCAAAAGTGGGTATGCTGAACACTAGCCCATAGCAGTAATTAAATGCACATAATAACTATATGTGTTTGATCTTATTCCAGTAGCTGGTACTGGCCAACCCACATGGGTACATCAGAGTATTATTTTTAGTTCAGATTAAAAAATCCCACTCACAACAACTCTCAAGTTTGCTCTGGGGAGACCAATTTCAACATTAAGAGTCTATGATACCTTACATTCTTACAGAACAAGAAGACACAGGATATATTTAAGGAGAATATAAATATTGTGAGATTCTTTCCTAAGGCTTCTCATTTTCACAGCTCTGAAGAAGAAAAAGGAGTCACTTCTTCTACCCCTCGATGTGCTTGACCTCTACACCCACAGAACCTTAAAGACCTGTCTGCTGAAGTATAATTCCACTAAAACCACACAGTTTCTCAGGAGAACAGATTCTCTCTGAACTGGGCTATGAAAAACAATAGGGAAAATTCTGAATGGCTGACAAAATAGGCCCCAGATCCTCCTCTACACTCTGCTTTTCTAAAATTTACCTGCTCAGTCTCTACAAGAATCATGCTTTTCAAGTGAAATAATTTACATGCATTGAAGTCTCCTGGCACATGTACCTTAAGCTTAAACTCTGGCTGCAATTTATTTTGACCCTTCAGACTTACCTACAGACCGCTGGCATATACCCAAGAAGTGCCTGTCAGCACAAGCAGTGAAATTCCATGTTCCAACATATTGTGATTTGGGATCATTGAGGATTACACCGCACTGATTGTTAAATTCTTCATCAAAAAGCTGAGAAACAGAAATATCCTTATCAGACTCAAATAAGGTATAAACATACTTGTGCAGAGGTGAAGCAATATGAGCCTAGGAGAAACCCAGCTGTCTGAACTTGTTTAAGAAATTTCAAAGGAGTGGTGCAATACAGCTTACCTGTTTTACAAACACCACCAGGTGCCTGGACTCAGAAGTTTTCCTAAGCTAAATACCCTTCAGAAGTTGTCATCCAAGTAAAGGTAAACAGAACCCCATTACTGTCAGCCACGCTGCTGGCCAATTAAAATGACTAACTGGGGGATTTGGGCTGTTACATGTGGGTTTTTTTTTTGACACACTTCCAAATTTCATTACTCAACAAGCAAGAGAAGTCAAAAGTCTGAACTTACATCCAGTGGAATTTTCCTTAATCTTCCTGTTAAGAGTGGGTGAAAGTTACTATACAACAGTCTGCTCTCATCTATCCATTTGTTTTCCCTTGTGCTGAACAGGAACTGTAAACCAATCCAAATATCTTTTGGCAGGCCAGGAAGCAAGGATGTTATATAATCTGTTGGATAAAACAGTAAATGTACATATTGTGGTTAGGAAAACAACAGTAAACATCTGAAAGAATACTTCACATAAGTAAGACAATGCAATCCCTGTTTGTATTAACTTAGTTTTTCCAGCCTTTCATGATTGCCAAATACTTATCATCCCTTTCTTCATATGATAACACCTTTCATACTGATTTTATCTGAAAGGAACCGGCTATTGGTATTTGTCCTTCAAATTCTGAGCTGAGGAGTGGGTAGTGGATTTATCCTGTTTCTCTGCCCACTAATTTGTAGTCTTTCACTTACACACAGATTTGAGAAGCTGCTTTTCCACAAGCCTGCAAGATCTATTGTCTTGCTGCCCATTCTGAATGGATGGAGGAAGTCATTTCCCACCTTTCTCTCCAACGTAACAATAAATCATTCATTTTTTGGATTCTGGCAGTGTTTGTCCACCCCACCATCAGAGAAAGCTGGACAGGACAAAGGAGATCACATTCAGTTGAAAAAAAATTCAGCCAGGCAAACCTTAAATCAGACCCCTATCAGTGAGCATTCTGGCAAGAACAATGGGCTTTGGTAAACACTCAGGCATCAAAAGGCATTCACTAAACTTGACTCGCTTAGGAATACAAATTGAAGCTATGTAATTAGCTACTGCTGATATGTTTTAACTATTGATCACATGCCAGACTAGCCACAGCCTATTCTCTGAACCAGACAAAGCCCTTGTAGATTTGCATGTCAGAGCTAGCCAATGACCTAATACCACCGGGGAGGAGTAGAGGCAGCCTATAGAAAGAAGCACACTTTAAGAGGATTGGGTCTTCTTTCCCATATAGGTGGTCTCCACTACACAGAGAAAAGAAAAACAAACAAGACACAACAACAAACACTTCTGAATGCACCAAATCACACAAGGGATCCTGCTATGTAACATTTCAGAATGACTGTGCTTTTCCAGCCTTAAATGCATTTAAAAACATGCAGGCCTCAGACATGTATATTCCTGTATATAGGCCTATTCCTCCCCAATAACAGCAGTAAAAAAAATTACCATTAAGCTGCTCCTACAGGTACACTAGTGACTCCTCTAGTCCACTTACCATATTTTGTTTCACAAGAGGTTATTTGCTTATAAAGAAAATATGCACTGCGGGCACAGCAGAATTCAACTGAGCTACTTCAGATACTCTCCCAGAGAACTCTTAATTATCCACAAGAATATAGTTGCAAATTCAGCCATATCATTCAGCAGTTTACTGCTGAACATTACGTGCAGCCAATGTGAACCCATTTCTTCCTCAGTGCATTTCTCTCATTGACTTTAGCTGGTAAGAGGTGGAACAGTTCTGCTTTCCAGTTCTCCTGCTTTCCATCCTCTCATCAGTGTTCTGAAGAGCTCACAGAGGGTCAGTTTGGACACACTGCCACATTAAGCTGCTCTGCACACAAAGACACAGCAGGTCCTGTGCTCCAGCTGGCATTGTGTTTGCCACCTCATTCCCACAGAGACAGGTGAACTTGTCTTGGAAGCAGTTCCTAAGGTGGTTTTTCACAGTGCAAAGTCTACAGTCTCAGTTACGTTTTTAGCTTGCAAAGCCAAACAATTCTTCATTCAGCGATCACCATTTTATGCTCAACTCTTATTGCAATGTTTTGCAACTTTTTACTTTTTATAATAGGTTAAGATCATACAGAGCAGCTGCTCTTCAAACTGGTTTAAATGTCCGCTGTCTGCATTTCCATGTTATGTTTCCAGTGATGCAAACAACAGACAACATATTTTTACCCAGTCCTCGATTTTTAGAATGCTCCCAGTATGCCTGTAGTTCTTAAGCAGAGCTATTCCGAATCCAGGAGAGAAGCTACATACTAAAGTGCCTCAGTTCACCACTGTACCTTGGTCAGCTTGGTCTGAGATAGATGGAAGAGAGCCTCCAAAAGTTACACACTTTTCATTAGCTGCATTAAATGTTAAATGTTCGGGTTTCATCTTTAGAAAACACTGCAAAAGAATCATAATGAAAATTATTTTCATCTACCATTCTGCCTAAGAAATAAATCAATACATCAAGATTCTTAAACCAACCCTAAAAACTCAGTTCTCATTTTCTGCAATAACATACAATTATTTTTTGCAAGAAAGCAAGTGACCTGATACTAGCTGCAAGCATTTAATAGGTTCAGCAGAATGGCTAAATAGAAACTCATCCCACTAACTCCTCATTCATATTCAGTAATTTTTATTGCCTTCATCAGAATCACGGACTGTTTTACGAATGAGAACTCACGCAAGAACTCTACAGTCAGATTGTGCTTGCCAGGAACATGTATTGTAATGTGTTACCTTTGGGGGAAAACTACATGGGAACTCCAAGGTCTATTTTGCAATAATGTGAAGTACATTTGCAAACCTTGGCACAATGTAATGTGCAGATTTGATGCATGTGTACAGAATAATGGTGGACCAAACAACAGGAATGAGTCTCACTAAGATTTTAGATGACTGCCTTAAAACATAGCTCTGAAATAGACTATACTATGGCTTCTGACCCGTTGGTTAATTCTTAAAAGCTGCTCACTAATTCTTAAGTGAGTTTAGCCCTTAAGGCACTTAGGAAACAGTGTCTGCCATCTTGCTGTCTGCCTATGATTACTCTGGAAGAGAATCAACATGCTTCTGCCACAGAAACCTCATCCTCTCGCTTTCTAATCCTTCTCTTCATTCAAAGTTGAAGCCCAAGATTAGACAATACAACCAATTTTCTTGGACCTAAACACAGGGTGATGGGAAAGCAAAGAAACCTGAAAATAAATGCTTTGAATTTAAGAAATTATCAGTCTTGAATAAGGGACAGAAGGGGAGGAGATGATTTTAATCACTACACATAGTTTTCAAAACTCCCCTTCTAGTCTATTCCTCAACAGAGGGGCTACCTCCTCCTTTCTTTCAGAAAGGCATTCCAGCTTACTGGACTATGAAGAATAGGCAAGGATGATCAGTCTGTATTATCATTGTACCTTATTCCGGAACTGATGCCAGTCTTTAGGGCAACCTCCTCTGACTGGGCGGTAACTGGGATCATGTTTCTCTAGTAAGGAGGCATTATTTTTTTCACAGACGAATGGTAGTTTCACATTACAGTTAACTGGGTAGTCTGTAGAAACAGAAGTTTTTAAAAACAGTTATGGTAATGCCTATCACAGTCCATTTGCTACCCATACTTTATGACATGACAAAGACCAATCTGAAGGGAAATCCTTTTTGGTGCAACCACAGTGAACTACTATGCAATCTAAAGCATTAAAAATAGCAGTAGAGCAAAAGGCAAGCATAAATCATTTATATCAAACAGTAATAAAATATCCCTAAAGATCAGAGTCTCAGTCTTCCAGTATTAACACTTCACATAGGCAGACACAACTTGAAAACAGAAAATTAATGAAAAAATATTTTGTATATGAGGACTAACCTCATATTCTGGCAAAGAGGGTGTGCCTGAATGTAAAAAAAAGCCAAAAGGAATCCTTTAACATCTACGTGGAGAGCATCTGCCCTGCACTGCTATGACTCCTGAAGTCATAAATGGACTGACCTCCTAGTCAAGAGCAATTTTTGGTTAATAGAGATGAAAACAGTTCAGCAGCAAACAACTGAATAATAGGGAAAATGTGCTTTAAATGGTAGAAGACAGGAGGAGCTTCCTGTTCTCTGAAGGTTATACATTTCCTCGACATAAAACAGTGTTGAAAAAAGGAAATAATAAGCTTCAAATACCACCAGGTGACTTTTTCATTACTTTGCATATCTCTTACAATATGACTCCAATACTTAACGGAATTTTTGTCTCCAGATATATAACACGGTTGCAAGTATAGAGTCAACCTCTTTAACTAATAACTCTCAAATTCCAGAGTTCAAAATATGAGGCACAAAAAGGTAGTCATCAAAACCAGATTTCACCTAATTAATTTCTGTTGCAAACAGAGTGACAACCTATCATAAAAATTTGTTATTTGAATTCAAGAATTAAGAAGTATTACCATGGCTTCTACTATGAGAAAATAATAAATTATTCAACAGTCAATCAGATTATCATGAAGAAGCCATTCACTCCTAATTCAGTATCAATTGCATTCAATAGAAGAGTTTGGGTAGAACAGTAATTACTTCTTGTTTTTTTTTTCAAATAAACACAGTAATAGCAGAGGGGGTGAAAAAATAAGAACAGCCTTACCTCTATACCAGTTCTTTCGGGAAACATACCAGCAATCTCTCAGTAATCTATCATGGAAGCGTGGAAATAACTGTAAACTGGATATAAATATTTCAGAGTTAATCTCCAACCCAATGTAACCTTCATGAAGAAACTCTGATAGCAACAGTGGCAGTGCAAACCAAAATTTGGGCTATTAACTGTTTCTAGATGCTCTACACAAACTAGACTAGGAATAAATACATGGTAGTTTCAGTAGTTATGTACCATGCCCAAATTAACTGTGTTAAGATGTGCAGAATGAGGTTATTTATCACCATGCTGCAATCACAGCACATTGTCAGGACAAGTAAAGAGAATAGGACACAGCCCTGGTTTTCTTTTCACAATAGTCTATTGCTATAGAATTTTGGAAAGTGAAGGACTTCCCTTGTAAGTAGCCAGTGAACCTTCTCTGCAGCCCAGAAGGGAACGACACAAGATTTGCAGTGAGTCATCCCAAGTCTACAAGGCCATACTAAAAGTCCTCCAAGACTTTGACATTACCTAGCTAGAAGAGTGATGTCTTAAACCAATTTCCCATTCCCTGTTCTTGGGTATTCCTCAAACCTCAGAGTCAACAGACTGGGCTTTTTTTTTTTTTTTTNGTGTGTCAGTTCTCCAAGTCGTAACTGAACACAGAAGCCAGTTTAAAACCCCAATAAAAGCATTTCAAGGATCAATGCAATACATTAGCTACTAGCACCACACATTTCAAGGATTCTCACAAGACTAAGATGTCTAAGCTCAACAGCCCAAAATCTAGAGGCTCTGATAAGACGCACAAGAAATGGATTATTAATTCAATTATAATAAAATTACTACAAGTTAACTACTCTACTCAACAACTCCTAGAAAGCACATCAAAAAAAGCTTACAATAAAGCATCACATAATTACTCTACATACGGTGAATGATAGCTGTAGCCATAATCAATAAACTTCAGCCACCACTTCTGTTCGCTGTTTGATAACTGCGGAAATAAAGAACAAAACCCAGTATTTTACAACCCACAGAGAAGGAGCTCCCGACTCTACCAAAGATAGAGCAATGTGATAAAATTAGTCACAGAGGTAGTGAAACTTGAATTGTTTTTCTCACATGCCTTACAAGGATGTACTTTCATGCTATGAATACCACAAACCCCTTTCAATAAAGCCTATCAGACCATTATGCATTTCTCATTAAATCCTCTCATCAGCTGAAAAACTGCATGTTGTCCTATGCATAAAATTAAGAACCAGCACAATGGTTCATGAAATATATGCAGACAACGGGATGCTTACATGGTGGTCTGCTATGACACCTTTTCATCATTCAGAGAGTTTTGGGCTTTTTAATGTTGTTAAACTTACTTTTAAATTTAAAAATTCTTTTACCAGACTGCCATTAAAATAATTCTCTTTTATCTTTTCCTTTTAAATACAATTGAAAACCATTAAGACCAACGAGAAAAAGAAAGGAATTCAAGATTAAAACTGTTATACTGGAAAACTTGGAAAGAAAATTTCCCTATAACAGAAAATAACTATAAAAACAGATTTCACCCCCTTACCTTTTCTATTTGAGACAGTATTGTCCTGAGTTTTGGGTAAGATTCCACAGAGGCTAAATCACTATCATTTTTTTGACAGTAGAAAATAGCTTCCTGGTAGCTCAGGTTTTTATCTGGTACAAACCACAGCTCTGCTCCATCAACAACAAGCGGGGCTCCATGAATTCCAATTTCATCTACATAGAAGAAATACCACCTGAGTAAGAAATAAATTCTGAAAAACTTATCCTTTCTTTTTCTGAAGTATTAAGAAATCTCAATTTGACACTGGGAAGAGCCACTGGGAAGCTCTGCATTTCGAACTCTCTCAATATCAAATTCTATCAAATTCTATCAGTCATAACGCTTCCTGGTAACAAACAGGTATTGCAGTAGCAGTGTAACAAAACTAGTAAAAGATGTTAAGTATAAACAACCCTATACACATAGTCGAAAAATACAAAAGAAGTCCAATTACCTGGTATATACCAGTCTGGTGTCTTTGGAGTGCTACCTGTCCAGAGGAAAAAAGAAGTCACTGGTTTCACCTTCTAACAAGACTGTGGCCACCAATAATAGAAGTGACGGCTAGTACTCATACTTCTCAGTATTCATGATGGAAAAAAAAGGATAAGGAAATCATACACAGGTTTAATAGTTTAAAACGAGCTGATATAAAAGTAATGGGAGTACTGCATACCCCCATCTCAAACATCTGTGGTCCTATTATCTCTCAAGCATCAAATTAGTATCTCTACCGGTATCTCACCCCAACAAGAAAGTTTCATCCCAAGACATCTTTTAATGAACAACTGAAATGTAGAAGTCTACTAGATTACATTTCATATTGCATGAAAAAACTTGGATCTGTGCAGACATGCCATGCCATTCTTTGGTATTGCCCCTCCTCCTTTGTTTCACTACAATGAGGAGCTAGTACACCAGTTTTACCAGAAGGCAGCTAGCTCACTTAAGGCTGAAGCCAACTTACACCCAAGATATCTGGGGATTTTGTTACAAATATCACTAAGAAAGATGAAGTATAGTCCATAAATGCTGCAACTTGGTGGCTCGTATTGCCTCATAAAAAACCACTTCTCACTTCATGGGACTAGAAAGAATATGAGGGCAGTGATACTGCATCCCCCTCAGGATCATTTTATGATTTAAGTGCACATCTGTTTGTATGTGACATAGGTGAGACATGTCATGTACTGTCCTCTTAGCAGTTCAGAGAGGAAACAACAAAATATTGTTTGAAAAGTTTCTACTATAGGGCAATAATGGCAACTCATTGTACTAAACCCTTTGTATAAATAAATGGATGTAACTGCAGTTTACCTTTTGTTATCTGGCAGACCCATTCAAGCCTAGCATCACAATCAAAAGGCCTGAAGTAAAATTCCAGGTCTCTGCCTTCATGGAAATAAAATCTCCAAAATGATCTCCGTGAAAACCGGGAGGTCTGTATACAAGTAGAAACAGAAAACTGAGTTAGTACAGCATAGGCCTTTGAAAAGTAAAATTAAACTCTATTAAAAAGGTACTCTGGCAGAGGCAGTGTATTTTACTGATTTTATATTAGAACAATAATCTTATTGTTCTAAGTCACACAATTTATTTTGCAAACAAAAGGGCAGATACAACAGTAACTTCAACTAGAACTCTCCATGTTAGCTAATGCTGTGAAGCAATTAGTTAAAGGGCTGAAGGTCAGTGTACACACCAAAGACTCCTAAGTCTTTTCTAGCAATAATGTTTCTTAGGGTTTTTGTAGTGCACAGGATCTCATCGATGTTAATTATTAAATTATGTATTGCAACTTGTTCCCCTGAAATGACTCTCATTTCTGCTGAAAAGAAGAAACCATCTGAACTGGCACAGAAAAAAAATCTATTTAAGTTTTTTTTCTGACAATCAAGCTTAAGGAACTGACTTCACTCTTGCTGATCTCTCCAGTAAGGAGAATTTTTCATCATTTAGTGAAGTAATATGTCTATTACTAGCAGATAGAGGAGAGTTACTACATTCACAGCATTCCCTTCAAACTGCTCTCCTCTGTTTAAAATTTTAAGAGCTCAGTGCTGACCAGCTTCTCAGTCTGGGGTCATGAACACAGGAGAAGTGAATGAAGGAAATGGCTGTGAACAGAAGCAAAGGGATGCAATCAGCCTTTCCCCCAGTAAATACTGAAAGCAGAGGTGGTTCTATTTAGGTTAAAAAGGGATGGTAATGGAATGATCAAGCAAGAAGTCAGATGATGCTTCAGAAAAATTACAGGCTATTTTAAAACTCATGCCATCAAGACTAAATTAAGTACTGAAGGGCTTAATCAGAAATCAAGCTGAGGTCTGACATTTGAAATTAGAAACCAACACAACACATACAGTCTATTTCACAAATAAACAAGGAAATACACACAAACACATGCTCTATCCTGGGTACTGCGTTCCCCTTCTTCAAGTTTCAAACTTTTTATTAATGTGCAGTTCAGGAAAGCTAACACAGATTTTAAGTTACTGGTAGGGCTCTCTGCTTTTTTGTTTTAGAGTCCATGACACATCCTTAAGAATTATGTGTAATATACAAGAAATCCATTGTACGGCATTATGCAGTCAAGAACAGCATTATTACTAAAATATTTTGTAGTTAAAAAGGTTCAAAGGAAGTCTTATGAAAGGTTATCATTAGCACAGCACTTGGCTCATAAAAAAACACTTGATTAAGGGAAAATCTGTAATAGGTGTAGATTGATAAAGGGAACACTAGCAGCTTTTTCACTATGTTAAGAAAACATCTAAAATAAAATTCAGTACACAACTGGTAAAAGTATTTTTTTCCAAGTACTTCCAAGTAAAAACATATGTTATTAAAAACTTTTGAACTAACCTTTAATGCAGCACAGTCTCTTGTATCATATTCATCTTCCAGATAGTCGAGTGGCATAACAACACTGGTTACCTACAGGGTGATGGACAGGGTGAAAGAATCAGCACTTGACGCTTTGCTGTGGCAATCCCAGGAGAAAACCATTCAAACGTGGGGACCCATTATGTTTATTACTATTAAAATATGTATTGAATGGCAGTTACTCAATGAGTTTTGAGTCTCCATATCTGTTTTTGTGGGGACGGGAAGAACTCACAATTTCAGGCAAATAAAACAATTACAGTGAGGAAGATATTTTTGGAGAAGTCTGATATAATATGGAGATGAACTGATAAACCCTCCTCTGTTGTGGCATGAAGACACCTTGTTGTCTTCACCAGCTCTTGGATGTTTACTACTGTATTTCTGTGAAATTATTTTAATATAATGGAGACAGAAATCAGGTTAACCTTATTAAAGATATGTTTTTAATTGGAAATCTGCTTGGATGGCAGCTCTTGGGTGCATATTCTTCTTCTGAATTATTAATCTGTTGAAAGACCTGACATATTTTAATTAAAATATTTATCAATTTACTTTCAATTCAGTCCTAGTTGAAACAAATCAGGACATGACATTTCGTGGTTAAAAGTTAACTTACAGGTTTGCTATCACTCCATTGCCAGGTTCCCAAAGAATCGGGACTCCTCTTATTCATTCCAATCCAGACCCATCTGTCATTGCTGTAAATAAACAAGATACAATCTTAACACCATTTGGTTCAGCTCATTTAATAGAAAGACTGACCTATGTCATAGCATTACTTAGGATCAAACAGCAAAACCAAAGTTTTATTACTGCAAGTTGTAGTAGTTCAAAGAGAAAACAGACATAAGGGCTAGGAGCCCTACTGTACAGAAGAAAACTCAATAAGGTAATTCCTTTGTGGGCTGCATCGCCACTTCATCAGTTGTCACTTGATATAATGGTCTTTCTTCTATATTTTTCTTCCAGAAACACACACAGAGTGTTTATATGGTTTGATTCCCTTTCTCTTGTCTACCTTGGGCTATCTCTCCACCATCAGCTCAAATATATTCTTCCTCAAACCATACAAAAACTTCTACTCAAAGAACTCAATTGGCATATTTCCCTTAACTTCGACAGAGATATAAACACACTAAACCTGGGCACCTATTTCAATTACGCATCTTCATAAATGAGGCACAGACATAAATCAGCACCTAACACCACTGACTTCAATGGCTGCATGAACAAATGGCAATAAAAATTTTAGTCCAGTCAGAACTGGGTTTTTTCCTAGATTTTACTTCCTAATTTTTCAAAACCAGAAAACATTTACATCTAAAATTTTAGCTATGTTCCAAGATACAAACTGCTGAAAAAAACAGGTTTACAATGTAAATACTCATATCTGCAGTAAGAACCTTTACCATACTGTCGTGGTTTAGCTTGGCCCAGGTTTTTTCTAGTAGGGGGGGGCCACAAAGATGGCTCCTCTGTGAAGCTTCTCGAAGCCTTCACCATGTCCAGCTCTGAGGTGATGGACATGCTGCTGGCCAAGCCTGGGCCAATTAGAGATGTTGGTTACGCCTCTGTGAAAAACATATTTAAGACGAAATCAAAACAATGGGTGCACGCACTTTTCCTTAGCCAGAGGAGGAGGAGTAGGTGAGAGTATGTGAGGGAAAACAACATGGAGAGACCAAGGTCAGGGGAGAAGGAGGGGGAGGGGGAGCTCCAGGTGCCGGAGCTCTGCAGCCTCTGCAGGCTGTGGTGAGGCCCATGGTGAAGCAGGGGGTGCCCCTGCAGCCCATGGGGGCCCACGGGAAATGCTGAGATCCACTTGCCCCAAAGCGAGTGGATACCCTGAAAGTGGCCGTGGTCCAGAGGGAGTCCTAGTGGAGAAACAGGCTTTGACTTGCACCCTGAGACTGAACTGAGTGTCCCACATGGAGTGGGTGGGTGCCTGAGAGAGAGAGAGAGAGAGAGAGAAGCCCAGCAGAAGTCCGGTAAAGAGAAGAAGCCTTGCTCCCGAGATGGAAACGGCCCAGCTCAGAGGTCTGTACCCCGTGGAAGATGGACCCCACGCCGTAGCAGTTTTGGGGAGACTGCTTGCCTGTGTGGGGACCAGCGTCACTGTAGCAGTGTCGGGCGGGCTGCCGACGGTGAGACCCCTGGCTACGCAGAGGAAAAGAACCTCTCCCCGGGCAGGAGAAGAAGATCTGGGTGATGAACTGACCTAACCCTCCCCCCATACCTTGTTCCCTTGTGCAGCTGCTGGGAAGGAGGGAGGGGGGTGAGCGAAGAAACGGTGGCCTTGAAGGGTTTATTTTACCTCTCATTTACTCCTCTGACTCTGTTAGTAATAAATTAGATCACTTTGCAACCTAAGTTAGTCCTGTTTTGCCTATTCTAAGTGCGTCTTCTCCCGGGTTTCCTTATCTCAACTCATGAGCCCTGAGTGTGGGTGTGTTAATTTGGGGGTACCTGGCATTTGGCCGGGCTCAAACCTTGACACATACTTTTTTGCTTATGAATGTAAAGATGCTATAACAAAATTAAATGTGCCAGTCCAGCTGCAAGGTTAGTTTTGTACTGCAAGTTCTCATTTTAGTGTGGGGTACTGAACTTTATGAAAATTCACTCCAATCCACTACCTTGCCCAAGAAAGTCAATAGACACTTCTCTGACTGACAGTATCAGCTGAAAGCAGCAGAGAGGAGAAAGACCATGAGTTTTCTATGAAATCACAGACTGCACGAAGCCCTACTGCAAAAGAGCTGTGGAAAAGGCACTCTCATCAAGGTGGTCTGACAGTGACACTAAAGCATTGATGCCACAGTAGAGGGCTCTTGTAAAACTGTGTCAGGAGCACTATTCCATCATGCTGCATCAAATACAGAGAAAGAATACAGGACATCTGAAGAAATTATGAGTGTAGGCTATTAACAAGGATTAAGGATTTTCTTGTCCAGTCTTCCCAAAAAAATACAGGGAAAAGACATAATTATTCTTTACAATATTTTAGGAAACTAAACTCATAAAAAGAGGAGCAATTTGAGCAAAAAGGACATCATGTCTGAAGGAACCACAACCCAGAAATAAATTTAAACTCAAAACTGGACAGAGACATCTAATCAGCAGAGGTCAGAGTTTGTAAAAGGTTCCTCAGAAGGCAGTGCTGACAAACAGTAATTTGAAGTCAGGACTTTAAAATTTATGAAAATTACTTTATTACCTGGAGTGATGGACTCGGACTCAGACCCAGGCTTACCCACATACGCAATGTTATGGAACCACAGGGCAATGTTAAGAAAGTCTTTGACAAAACTGTGCCACTAGCTTTCCACACACATCACCATAAAGATTCTGAACAGCCTGAAAATAGTGATGGGGCAGCACCAAGGAACAGCTTAGCCTTGTGTATGTGAGCTAATTACATGAAATCCAAGAAGGGCAATAGTATTTTATTTGGTAAAATTCCCTTTATGAAGAAAAGTATCAGCCATCAACAGATCTAATTTTTTTGTTCTTTGTTCTCAACTCCAGTAATAATTTCCTGACATTTGTGAGATAGTGTGATCACTCTAGTGTGATTTTATCATACTGATCAGTCTTTAGTCTTTCAGTGATACAACTAAGGAGCCTTTAAAGAGTCTAAATGGCCCGTATCACTGCAGAGGGAAAACTGTAAGCCAAACATTCGCAGCTGTCAAGCAGCTAAGTGACTTCTGTCTATTTGCCTTTAGGACTTCATTTTTCTGTGGCTGTTCTTCCAGCTAAGCAGCAGACATCCTCTCCTAATTGTCACCTACAGACTTAGTGCAGTTAGGAGTATCTACTAAAAAGAAAATTTGAGGCACTCATGTCAAAAGGATTTGCAGTAGTTACCTGAGGCTCTAGTGCAATTTTTCAAACTCTTTCAATTTGTATTTGGCTTTTACATAATAAATAAATTAAAACCAAAAAGTATGCCAGGTCAAGAATTTCTACAGCTTTTCTTCCAATTTACAATTACTAGCCTGCAAATAGAACAATGTTTTAAGCTGACTAGGCTCTTACACATTAATGTATTGCTTTTACTTCTTTTGGAATTGTTCAGACATGACCGTAAGTAATTTAGTAACTGCTACACTATACTTGACAGCACTTTTAAGCTTCAGTAAGGTCTTCTGATCACCCTCTGAAATTATACTGTCATCTTACCATAGGAAAGAACTTCACCAACTATTTAAGACACAGATGAATTAAGACTTTCTGTTGCAATTAAGCTTGCAGTAAGGAATTTGCTTGCACTACAAGTATCTGTCTCCTCATTGCAAAGCATTTAAAATTCATCCTATGGACTGACACCAAAATGGATTTATCAGTGACAGGGTATTCTTTGAGCTACACTCCTGGAACTGCCTCTAAAAACCTGAGTTTTAATCTAAAATATATATGCAATTTGTGCTTTACAATGGACTCCACACTGATTGACACTGAAAGACCCTAATCTCTAGCAATCCCTGCAGAATACTGGTGTTTTTTCTTTCACACAGAACTAAAAATGCATAAAAGTTGAAGTACTACAGGAGTGAATAAATACAGCTCAGATTGTGAAGGGACTATAAACCTATAATTTTTCTAGTCATATTCTAATATTGCCAAAATAGAAAAATTATTTTCTCTGTCCTTTATGTCAGCTCCAACACAAGATTAAAAGCCTAAGGGAAGTTTTTGGGGCTTGTAGTCAACCTGGCTCTTGACAAGGAAGCAAGGTATATATCTGGGTCAACTGCTTAATGGTGTAATTTAAGCCACTATTTAGTCTCAGGCAGTGCTCGCCTAAAACTCTGCATGAAGCCTATCTGACCACCCTGCTCTCCCTGCTGTAACAGGCTACTGCCCTAGCTAAATCACATCCTGCTAATTACCTGCCCTTGAGTGGAAGAAAAGAGAAGCTGAATTGACGCAATTACTACAACTTGGATCTCAGCTTTATTGCTGTTTTGGCCATTGTGTTAAGGTGATTTTATACTTTCAAACTCAAGTGTTTGTGAGGCTTTTTAGATTCAGAACAATTACAGCAGCAGAGCTGTTCATGTAAAAGGCAACTGATTTCTTTCCAGTCAGGTGTCCTTGCTGAAATGTTATTTCTAACCAGTCCAAGCCATTAGTCTCCCTGTGTCCAGCACTGCTGCCAGCTATACGCTGCAGAATGCTCACAAATACAATTCTAAAAGAATGGAAGTAACTGAACCGGATCTGTTCTGCCTGTATCATGTCCCTTAAAGTCAAAAGAGGTTATCTCCTATTTCTCCCAGACAGGGGTAGGTTGGCAGGCAAATTTTATTTTCCTTTCCAATGGCAATAGCCTGACTTGGCTGGAACAATTCTGGCTCTTAATTGACTCTAAGGTGGAATCTGAGTAAAGAACAGAATGGACTAGGCAAGCTGCCCTTTTCCTGGTGAACCAAAATGACTCTTGCTAACATTTAAAAACAAACAATTCTCAATGAGTCACCAGAGAACTGTGCAAGGGGAAAAAACCCGAAACCAAGAGAGTCAAGGTGTGGCTCCTTCCCCAAGCTGAAATGAATGCACTGAATGAATGCTTTAAGTCAGAGTTTGCACTGAGTAAATACAGGGAACACGAACAAACTGCATGCCAGCACACTCCAGCAGCTAATCACATCTAATATTACCTTAGCATGATTTTTCCCAGTTAGCTAAATTATTTGTTCTTGGTGAAATACTTCACATGGTTTCCTATCTCCTATCTCAAATGAGCTTGATTTTCAGATAAGCTACCCTTGACACTTGACCTCCAAAATATTTTATGTAATCAACACCTCTGAGTAATTGAAAAGCCTAACTATCTTCAACAATTCATTATGTTATCTAAACAAACAAACATTATTAAAATACCTCAGGTAATATCAATGTATAGTATTTCATCTCGGAATGTTCTGAAGTGCTGAAAAAGGGGTTACCCAGAAGAAAATACTGTGTTTTCAATTATATTTGATATGAGCAGTTACTGCAACACTGACTGCAGAGTCAGTTTATACTGGGCTCAATATATTGCCCATCATTTTAAGTTCTGCTGGAATAATACTGAAATGCTGGGACTTTCCTTCTTTCTGACTAAATTCAAGTTTCCTGAACTATGGGAAATGCAGGAGCATTGTGTGTCGACTGACATCCTGGAAAGACAGATGTCTGTACCTTTAAACTCCTAACAGAAAATATAATTAATACCTCAGACAGTCGGCAAGCTAAAAAGCAGTTACAAGTACTTGTAGTAAAATGTTACTTCTCTATTCACATTTCATAGTAGATTAGGTGCACTAAAACAAAATTCATAACTGCAAAACCATCAAGTAAGATCTACAGCTAGAAATAATTCGTGCACTGATTTTTATTTTGGGACATTAGTCACTTTAGCAAAGGAATCACAAGTGACTTTTACGCAAGCTAAACTATCTATAAATAGAGCATGCAAGTTTGGTTTTGTCTCTTATTAACATAAACACTGAGCAATTTTCATGACTTGTGCACTTCTAAAAAAAGTTCAGTGGGTTCTCAAGAAGGCACCTCTACAGTCATCAGGTTTTAAAATTTAATCACAGTGCTGTATGCTGGCAGCTTCTGAAATAATCCCGATTTAGTCTGTTGATGAAAAAATTTAGATCACATAACTGGCAGCATTTGAGTTTAAGCAGGCAAAAGTTCTGAAAAAACAGACTGTCAATCAAAAAAACCATATTACACAAGGATCTGACATCACACCAATGCCTAATTAAGCTTTGCAGTGACAGTTCATTTGATTAAAAATAGAGGTTTAAAATTCATAAATTATTTAGCATTTGTTGATACCAGAAAACTCGTAACACCCATCCAATGCCCATATAGTGTTATTGCAGCTATGCCAAATGGGATCTGTGCCAACCAGATTGCTGGACACTACATTATTCACATTTTCAAAAGTTAGCACCCAGTTTAGTCAGGGAGCATTTCATGAATAAAAATGAGAAGTATCTGACAAACTGAAATAATATCTCATCTCTAAAGAATGTACCAGCAAAGAATAGGTACAATTACCATCTAGCTGCGCCAAAATTCAACACAGAGAAGGAAAAACGTATTATAACAACAGACTTAGATTTGCTTTGAGCATCATCCATTATTTCTCTTCCTGTGCTGCCTCTAGCAATGTGAAATATTTGCCCAAGATGTACTCCCTTGACATCTTCCAGCAAGGCAGTTCAAATGCCACATCTAGCTGTTCTGTGGGAAACACAGCTGTCTCACACTATCTCATACTTGCCATTTGGGGTCAGCAGCAGCATTTGTGATCTACTCTAGAATCAGAATTTTAGAACATGGCTAGTTTGTTACCTGATCATTTTTCTCAGGATAGAATGAAGTGCCTTGATTTCTTCTGAGTGACTAAAACTAGGCAGATGGCCTCCGAGTGCTTCACAGAACCTTTCTGCCTCTTCCCAGGTCCTGGTTCGTAGCACTCTTTCACTGTGGAAGAACTTCACAACAGCCAAATGTCAGAGCAAAAAGTGACACACATGGCAGCATTTTTAAAACACTCCTGTTCTACTGAAATATAGTCACCTGAGATTTAATAACTGGTATTTCCACAGAGAGAAAACTTGACTTTTTAATGATTTTTTTTTCAGTTTATTTGACAACAGCCAAACTCTGAAGCTTAGCTGTGTTTCAAACACAATATATTCCACATGGCAGACTTTCTCTGTTTTCCTTTACCAGAAAGATTTTAGAAACCACCACCCAGCTCATTCCATAATTGCAAGTCAAGTTGTAAGTTTTAAGGGGTGTTGTTCTTTCAAATTTATGGTGAACTACAAAGCCTAATGTTCACTGAAACTGGACTCTTTTGGGTGCTATGAGTGAATAAAGTTCTTTGGCACACCCTTGGCTACCTGTACGCATCAGAGTTGCAATTTGGCTCATACACCTCAGTCAACATGTCCACTTGATCCCCTTGGTTTCAGTCCAAGACAATTCCCATCAGCTGGGTCTCTCTGCACAGACATGCTGCACTTGGTCAACAACAGTTGTGGAGAATCTGCCAGGGCCAGCTGTCCTGTCCATCAGCTATGGGACAGCTATGCTGCACAGCAGCACAGATCTATCCCTTCGGAGTGCTTACCCACACCCTTGTTACTCAAGCTGGGTTTCCCCACTTTGCTACACGAGCTGTTTACAACAACTAGTTCAATGTAGACACTGAGTCCAAAAATAATGAATACATAATCCAGTGAACGGCCTTAGTTTTAACTTGATTTAATTTTTAATAGGAGGGGAAAAATCTTCATTTCTAAATGCAAATTTGTTTAAAGTATTCCAGCTAAACAGCACAGCTGCTTGCTTCCACTATTCACTTCAAAACAGTAAAATACAACTGAGGCTGAATGTTTTTAATATTCATATTCAAACCAGAGAAAAATCACACCTCTCCTTTCATATATTCTTAGAGTATAGACAGGAAAAAGACAAGGGAAGGTGATGCAAAGTGCTTTCCTTCCCTATCCAAGTGTCTGTGCATGCCAGATGGCTGCAGGGAGGACACAGGCACAGCACCCTCCGACAGCATCAGGCTCCTGAGACAGCAGCACAGGGCCACTGCTGCAGTCCTGCCCAGCTGCCCACAGAAAGAGGCACAACACACCATCCAGGAATGGCAGAGGATGATGCACGACAATATCTGCAGGCAGTCAACCTGAACCAACATCAATTCCCCCTCCTGGTGAGGAGCACCTTTAAAATGCCCTCCAGAGCAGCTACGCCCACAAAATGGCTGATCACTCACTTGCTCCAAGACAGTAATGAGCCATTAAACATGACAGGAGAGTAACATTTTACCTTGTAGCAGGCAAGGCCAGATCCATTGTGCCACCCAGGGGGACAGGGATCAGTTGGCTTTGGGAGCACTTCCGGCTCTTTGGGCTGCCCGATGTATTTTTTGCAGACAGAAAATGCTTTAGTGGTTTTACAATCCTTAGTTTCCCACTTTCCAAGAGAATTTCCACTGGACATGGCCACACATCCTCCCAAAAACTCTAAAATTAAAGCCACCACAAACACATTTAAAACCATTGGCTGGTTTAAAAAAAAAACAAAAAAACCACCCTGATATATTTGTGAATTACTACTTTATTTTATGCTTGGAGTTCTGTAACATGGTACTCCAATGCTTGCTCAGTGTGTAAGGACAGTATTTTTATGTGGTTTTCAGTTTTCGTATTTACCTGGTTGCATGGAATTCCAATTAGTGTATGTCACAGCTCCAGGTTTTTCCCCATTCACTGTACCCCAGGAATATATTCCCGACTGGCTAATATCGTGCAAACCAGTCCAGAAGTACTTTTCTTCAACTTTGGTGTGTTTCCTAATTAGACTGTTTATAAATTCTTGTTCAAATCTGAAAATTCAAAGATTAATCGGAGTCAATATTTCAAAGACATCGAACTACTGAGACCATTTGAAAACCAGGGATATTACTACACAAGTCAGTTCAAGCAGTCATCCAGGCAGTTCCATATTCAACATGGGCGCAGCAGGCTGGGAATTGGTTAGCATACAGAGGTTTTAATCTCTGATTTTATCTCCAAGATTGTGCTGTTAAACCTGCTCATAAACTACAAATGTGCTTTACCTGTTCATCACTGTAAGATTGCACTGGGCTCCATATGAAACTTCCATTTTATCAATCCTGTAACAGTAATTTCCATGTCTCTCCCACCCCTGGTTAGAGAAAAACAACACATTTATACAAAACAACCTAATTTAAGCATTACCTACAGGAGAAAATAAATCATTGCAAACACTGGCTGGTGCCCACAAGCTGGCACAGCATATACAAGAAAGAAGAGCACTGTGTCACATACAAGGTCCAGTACCATCAACTCTCAGATTCAGACTTGTGAAAAATAATGCAGCCACAGGAACAAAATACACCACTGTTTTAGCTTGCCTAGGCAGAGTCTTCTGACCACTATGTGCATTTACAGAGAGAAACACAAGGGCAACAGCCCAGTCCTGTTCAAAACAATAGGAGTTTTCATGCTGTTCCACCAACGCCAGGATTCAAGCAGAAGCATACTAGGAAGGCATATACCAGTGTTTCTTTACTTCTGAGAAAAATACTTGATACTGAGAAAGTGTGAACTTACAAAATTTCTCCCTATAGTTACACTGAAATTTCAAGGAACATTAATGTGTGAACTCTTTTCTAGCCTAGCAATGCCACTGGTGTCTGAACAGCACAGGCAGCTGTAACTCCACACGCTGTAAGTCTCTGAAAAGGTAAAAGGTTGTGCAGAGAGATTAGGGGTAAACAGCTTTCCTGTTGCAAGCAATATGCCACACAAAACTCAACCAAATAACTCTGAAGTAGATAACAATACCATCCAGGCTTGTTCAAAAGACAAAAGACTTCTTTTTAATCTTTATTTATGCTGTAAGATGTCATACCGTAAAAAAAACCCAAACAAAACCAAAAAGGCCTCACCTTTATTCAAGTCATAAAAAAAAAATGAGAGCCAGTGAAGGATAACAAACCTAACCTCAGTAAACAAACTCTGCATATCTTTATGTTGCAAAGTGCATATCCTAAATTTTAAAACATAATTTAAGCAAAAACCACAGAACAAATGGTGGTATCAATAACATTTCTAATAAAATCAACTTCTTTTAAATAAATAAATAAATAAAACAAAACATCTCCTGGGTCCAAGCTCATAATACTTTGATCAATAAACAGAATGATAATACATCCAGAGCCTGCTTAAGAGAGTCTGAAATTTGGTTTACGCTTTGTAAATGTCCTTTTTCAGATAAATTGTTTCACAGATTTTACTGAATGGACAATAAAGAAATGGAAGTAGAGGAAGTAAGTGTTTTTAGGCAGGTTTCTGAACCAAATGACAATAAAAGAAATAGAGGTTTCCTATTACCTCTTCCAATGAACACCTTTCATCTGATTTTGTTTCATTCAAAATCTCTCCTTTTTTCTTGCAAACATATTTCAATTTTTCTTCACAGGATTTGACTTTCCACTGTCCCAGCTGTGAGAATGAAAAGGAAAAAAAGTATTTTAAGTTCTAATGATCTTTCAACTGCCATGTTTCCATAAGGGAGAAAGCCAAAATGCCTCTAATACAGATACTGGGGTGGGATGCCTTGCGTTATATGCACAGGTACATGTTTGGAAGGGAGAGAGACAATTGACACATGCAGAGATGGGAGGATTCTGGATCACATCCAAAGAAGAAAGAAAAGTTGGCCAGCATGGTGCCAACTCTCTTAGATCAGGATGCAGGAAGTGTGCTCAGCTTACTGTGGAAGCAGTTCAGAGACAGCTCAGAGGAGCTGAGCACAAGCTCCAGCGCCAGGCTGATGGCACAGCGGGCAAATACATGCCCCACTTTTCTAATGGATCTGCAGGATGGGATACAGTCTGCTTCTCACTGTTAGTGACCTTCTTCCTTCACCAACACCCTTTCTAGAACATTCTGTCCTCAGACTGGGTGGCCCAAATTGGTCCAGGATATGACTGAACCCAGATTTTTGTTCCTTCCTACCTTTCTGCCAGAGACATGCAAGAATACAATAACCCAAAATACAGAGTGACAAGACCACCTGTCTGGCCAACAGTGTGGCAGTCTCAGAGCTAAGAGTCCTTTCTTCCATTCTTTGCAGTACACAGGTACCAAGTTCTAGCTAAATAACTTTAAGAAATTTGCTCGTAAAAAAATGTATCTCAAAGATTATTCCAGAAATAAGATCACCTATCTGCTTTATCACCCTCCTTGACTTTCACACACATCAATGTTGCCTCTACTCCAATGAAAAAAACCACACCAACAACCAAACCCAACACTATATTCCTACCTTGCCTGAATATGACACGCAGTTAGGAGTGCTGTTAAAAGGAACTTTTGGTTCATTCTGATCCCAGTATGTAAAAACCACAGGCGAACGATCTGACCATTTGAACAAGGTTGGCACATTGTCATTCTTGAGACCCATCCACATTTCCTCTTCAGCATCTGTAATTTAAAATCAGGACAACACTGTAATTTCAAAAGAATATTCAAACTAATAGGAAACGAATGTGATATCAGCAAAATCAAATTTTTTATCATTGTAATACACAGCAATGAAAAATACTGTGTAGCAGTACAATAGCATTTTTTTCTTACAGTGAGAAAAGGATATTTGAGACAACCATAATGCATGTTTGTAATCTTGTTTCTCAACTTCTATTCTCATAAAGAATATGAGTAACTTTCACAGAGAAGGTAGCAAACAGGAAAAAACCTAACCACAAACAAACAGAAATAATGAGCACAAAACAAAAAAAACACCTCAACCAAATTTCATTTTACGCGTGTAGGTAAAGACACAACACCAAACACTACTGATACTATTTATTAGTTCAGTGACTCAACAGTCAAAATATTGACTATTAAATATCTACTATTCTGTTTGAACGAGAAAATTAAACACAAAGTATTAAAAAACTAGAAGTAGGTTAGCCCAGTAAATGTGTAAATTGATAGATTGGACCAGAACAAGCCCTAACACAGAGGACCTGGATCTGCACAGCAGCGTGCAGCACTGGTGCAAGTAAAAGCTAAGCATTAACACCCACACTTAAAAGCTAGAGGTTATGACAACTGTGTGCTAGAAAATGAAAAGCAGTTTGTCAATTATGGTGTTCAGCACTTGGTACTTGACCCTTACAACTACTCCAACTCACCCTTATGAAGCTTTGTAACAACCAATTCAACATCTGCTAATGAGTGAATGCTGATGAGGTTACTCTTATTTGCTTTGCACAACTCCTCTGCTGTACTCCAAGGTGCCTGGTTGTTCATTAGCATGTAGCAAAAGCCGTCGTGGGGGAGCCAGCCCGGATCACAGCGAGTATCCAAGTGGCTCCAAAACTCTAATAACGAAGAGAAATGGAATTAGATGCTTTTGTTTTACATTAGCTAGTGCAAGGGGTTGGCTTTAAATTCAGCAGCACCTCGAAAACAGCCAGAATGCAGCAATCAGAATGTGTTCACATCTCTTCAGGGCTTACATAAGAAAGGGTCACAGCTTAGTCAAGCAAATAGACTTCAATGCAGCATTATGAGAACTAATATTGTGGGGCCATGAAGCAGGTAAAAGGAGAAAGAAGTTAGAGGGAGTGAAAGTAAAAGCAGGACTGCATTACATTAAGCTAGTCTTAGTGTAAGTGAAAGGTTCAGAAGTAATTGTAAGCAAGATTTCAAAAGCAACTGAAGACAAATCAAGTTAATTCATTGCAGGAGAGACGCGTACAACACACACTTGGTTTTCTTCTCAAGATACTCAAGAATTCAAACAAGTTTTAATGTGTGCTGCCTTTCTGGTTCAAAACACACTATAAAATACTCCAATCACAGGAATTTTGGTTTTTAATGAATAAAACATTGTATGAACACTGGTAATAACTGTACATACCCCACTGAGGAGCCAGAAAACAGACAAGATTTGCTAATTGACAACAAGCTTTCAGGGTATCACTGGAAAATTTGAACCAGTTCAGTTAAATTTAAACTAATTAGTATTTTTTCCTCAAATGCACACACCTCTCCAGGGGGAGCTGGAGACAACATGCCTTAGCCAGAGACACTCTCATCCCCTAGTCCTCCCTATCATTCAAGGATAATTATCTTTCAGTAAAAGTTTTTGCAGGAGAGTCTGCAAGCTGGAGCACTGGTAACTGGGTAAGGCCAAAGCACACATCAAAGAACTGGTCAAGGATATGGGAAGGGTTGGATATCCAGGTGTAGGTAAATGGCCAAAAGCATGGAAGCAGTTGTATGTCACAGCTGGACACTGTAAACACTGAAGGACTCTGTGTGTGTAGGTCAGAATAAGGGAATTATTATCATGTAAGAGCTGTTATGGATCCAGTAAAGATTTCACACTGAACAAGCTACAAACCCTTGCACTCTGATTTCCAGTGCTGGGCCTGATTTCAAAGGATAGCAAGGTTATTAAACTACTATTTAAATTCAACAGAATTTGATCCAAGAACCAGGTAAGCCCCATTTTATGTCAATACACACCCAGGGTGAGACAAATGTGCTTAAAGCAAAGATGGAAAGGTTTGGGGTGCAACTGCCAATTCCAGACTTCCAGTAATACATGAAAGAAGGCACCAGCCATAGAGGAAAATGTGATGAAAAGGGCAGGACTGCTGCAAAATGCTTTATGTGTGAATGAGAAAGCTGCAAAAAATGAAAACTGTTTGTGATGCATCATCTTGACACTGAAGAAACAGAGTTTGCTTCTGCTCTGCTAAAAAACCCATAGCTGTTGTGAAAATGTTTTGGCAGAGACGCCTAAAAAGGCTGGGAGGGAAAAGAAAGACTTCATAAATTAACATTATATTGTATTAACATACAAAACTCAAAAATGCAAACTGTCCTACCTGGAACGCTTGAAACTTCATTGAGTGACTTCTTGCAAGTATATGGAAGTTGAGTCCCACAGTGGTAACTCTGCCACTGACCTGAAGCTGCATTCATCACCACACAACTAGTCCCATCCAATGGGGATAAATTCTGCATATCTGTAGACAGGAACAAATAAAAACGTAACAGCACAAGTTATCAAACAGTAAGGCAGTGACTGCTTCTTTTTACTGCTGATTTTCAACATAAGAATAACACACTTTGCATAGTATAGCTCTTTGTATTTGAAGAACAAAGCTTGCATCAGCTGAGGTAGCTGTCTACCATAGGCTCCACAGAATGTTTTTTCTAGGAGAGAAAGTTTCAGAATCAAGGAATCTTGAGTTCTTTTCCAATGTTTAATCATAGAACCAGGAGGAATGTTCTATTTACAATACAACAAATCCTTGGCTGAGCACTTTCCCAGAATAGAAATATCTCAGGGGAGAACCACTTTTGCAGCCCTCGGTTTCCTTTGGCAATCCCTTTCCACCCTCAGTCCAAACACAGTTCTGCACTTTCTGTCAATGCTAACCATAACCCCTACCTTAACAGAAACATTAGACAAGGCCCCAAATTTGAAATAGCAGATAATAACTCTTTTTTGTAGCCTTCAGCTTTCCTTTGAGCCCCTTTCTAGTGGAACTATTTGACTTTCTTTTTCTTTGAGCCTCAATGCAAACCCAAGCTGTGGACTACACAGAGCACTCCAGCTCCCCCTGTACTGGGTTTGTTTAGGGTCACAGAAAAAAAGGCTCAGGGTAGATCTTAGTTCTTCAAGAAAGAGAACAGTGGGACAGGGCCAGGCTCTTTTTAGAGGGGTAAAGTGAAAGGAAAAGTAATGGGCACAACTTACAGCTATCAAAATTCCTGTAAGATACCAGTAAATATTTTCACAAGAGGGGTAGACAACTGTCTGCCATGACTGTAGACTAAATTATGCCACTGTAACTCAGGATAGTCTGGCCTCTAGTTCTCATTACAGTCCCACAGAGTGATCACAGGTCCAGAAGAAGGTGCAGTCAATAGTACAACAGCAAAGTTCTTAACCATTCCAAAAGACAGACCACATTTGGAAAATCCCACAGAAATTTCTTAGTAAAGCTATCAATGAAGTAACAGAAACCACTTCTCAACTTTTTACAGAATTCCTGTTGCAGCACTATTCTAGGAAGTAAATGATAAAAAGGAATTCCACTTAAAAAAGCTCAAGTTCAGCTTGAATGACAGAACAATACTAGCTTCAGTATTCCTGATGACTATTACTCTGGGATTCTCATATACACATAGATTCATGACGTATTTGTGAGAATATTACAAATTCATCCTGAAAATTCCAAATAAATAATAGTCTCACCAATCCTACCAGCATCTTTGGAGTAATTAAAAAAGATTTTTCAAAGGTTTTATATTTCTTTTATCTTCACTTTGAAACAAATTTTTAACACCCAAGTTAAACTTGTAAGTAATGTCAGTCCTTGTGCATACACAAACAATCACAATGTTTGAGGGAAATCAGCATCATTCTGTCAGTGGGAGGAGAAAATTAGCCCCTAGGAAAGCTGTGGATACTTTACTAAAATGGATTTCAAAAATACTATTTAAGTATTACCTTTTAAGAGATTTATTAACCTAATCAGCCATAAATACAACATGAGAACAGAAAGATTCACTGGCTAGGAGGAAAAGCTGCTTCTGAAAATGGAATGATATGGCAAAAAAAAGTAAAATACTAGCTACTGTTGTGAATACAGTCAATACCACCAGAGATATCAGTACCTGGATGCCAGTTGAGAAAATTTAAAGGTTTGTGATCTGACCACTGCCAACCTCCGGAAACGTCCAGTTGATTTAAGCCAATCCAGAAGATCTCAGCAATGTCATCCTTGGCTAGAGTTTTGGTGGTTTTTAAAGAAAACAATTAGTATAAAATGCTCATCCTTTATTGGTCTCCTTTAAATTAAAAATGAGATCTGAAATGGCATGTATTTCAGGAAAGAAAGACTGCTACTATAATTGGACAGGCAAACTTTCATGAACTGAGGAGGAATCCATCCACACAAGCCTTCCCTCCCAATGCCTTCAGATGTTTCTCCTGTGGTTTTATAGTCCCAAAGGCATGTAGATAATTTCTCCAGAACAAGACTGAACATCAGTGAGGACAATTTCGTAACAAGAGTGTAGCTCTTGTGCTGTTAAACACAACTGCTCCTCTGGCCTGTATTTGAGATTTTGGGAACATTCCTCATTAACAATACGAACAACAGCTAACTGTTGTAATGAAATGATACAGACTAATTTAAATAACATCCTAAAGAGAGATTAGCACCTTAGGTTTGCTACACAAATGAAAACCAAAATATTTAAAGTACAATCAAGTTTTAACCCAGAGTTTTATGGCAGAAACCAAAGTGCTGCCTCCACTTTATAAAGATTTCCCAATATTCATATACAAATAACTATACCTACCTTGTATGTAACTTAATTCAGATGCATTTTGGATGCTAAGTAAATCTCCTCCTTGCCTGTGACATGAAATATAAGCTTCCTTCCAAGAAAGAGCAGACTGTGTATTAAACTGGTAGCAATTTTCAGACCCTGGATCACGTTCCCAAATATCATGACAACCATCCTCTGTTTAAAGGAAGCAGAAGGTACTTGTAACTACAACTGCACAGAAATTATGAATGTTTCAAAAGAAAAGGTTTTGAATATAATACTGAAGGTCTATTGATTTTTATATTGGTCATCACAAATACTTCCCCAGTAAGCTAATGCTGCAATAGAAAAGCTTTTACACAGCTTAACAGCAACACCAGGGTGGAGCTGTTCATAAGAGAAGAGCTTTTTGGATGTCTGTTTAGAAACCCAACGTGCCTGGCTGTAAGCAGATTCCCCATTTTCCATCACGAGAATAATCTTCAGAAGTGGCGCACCACTTCCCACCCGTATGAGTTTCATCCTGAATGCAGTCATGATGCCACTCCTTGTTATACAGAAAGGGGAACTCACACGGTTTACCATAAGAGTTGCCATCTTTGGTATAAACCTCTGCAGAAAAAAAAAAACAAAGAAGTAAATACATCCCCCTTGCTTAGGCATGGAAAGGACAGCAAATTAGCGTTACTGCTTATATAGAAATAGTTAACCTAAAAGCATGCAAATCACACTTGTGGACTTAAAATACTGTATCTTCTTGTTGCAGATAACATGTAGCAATGCCAGAACTGAAATAAATTACACAAAGAGAAATATTTTTCTGTACTATCTGTTTCTTATTCTGAGAAACAGCAGAAACTTGTCTCCCCCATCCTGGTAAGTTACAGATAATTCATCATCCTATCGAAATCCAGGTGGTTTGCAGAGTCCTACAGAACAAGGACTCTAAGAACCAACATATACAGAAGAGGGAAAAGGTAAAGCATGTTTTCACCACTTCTTCTCACAAGCATGAGATTTCAGACAAGACTGGCATCCATGGAAAGTGCACACACTACCAATACCAAAGCTGACAGTCCAACAGGCTGTGAGTTGGCATCATGCTCTGAATTTGACTGTACAGCCTACCAGCAAAGAAAACATCCTCAAACCCTGCTAACAGGAAAATTTCCATCACGGTGAGGAGGACAGTGTAAGTTCTGATAGAAGCTGGCTGGTATTTAATAATTAAATACGTTTCCACTGAAATAAGGGGATGGGGGGATTTAAACCTGCTATGAAAGCCACGCCAGCAACACAACTTCTGCAGTTGTGCATAGTCATTTTTTAGTATAAACCTTTGAAGTTTCATGTTGGAATATCAATGTCTCTCTACAGCAGTACATTCTATTGCTTTACTAATCAGTCTTTTCACGTAACTAATTTTAAGAACTTATTGGCACAGACATACTCAAAAAGCCCTTAACAAATAAAAAAACTCCAAATCCCTCTGCAAACGTACTTACCCTGGTAGGGATACCGACATATATCACTGGAGGAATTGCTGCTTCTCCACTGGTCTGTTGCATTTATGCTTGCAGTCACATAGTTATTCTTGACAGTCACTTTGTACTGAGATGCACCAACGATGGAAGCATCAGCACATCGCCACCACAGCATTAATTCTGAGTTACAATCAACCATTTTCAGGCGAGACACTGATTTGGTGAATATATCAAGTCCAAGGCACTGCTTGGATCCCAAGTGAAAAAGGCGATTCTGGGATACCCATTTCCATAAAGCTTCACTTGTGTCCCTGCAGTCATCTATCACTAACAGTGAGTTTTTAACTTGTATGCATTTGTTGTCTTTGTCATGGTGAATGGTAAAAACATCATTGCCTGTAAAAGAACAAACAAATATCCACATATGGCTATGATTCAGTACCATATTCACAAGAAGCTCATTTTTAAAAGAGTAAACATATTCTGAGAAATGCTATCAGAAAAGTACAGCAATCGCTGTTAATACGTTAAACCACCTGGTTCATATAAGCCACAGTCAGTACCTTTTCCTGCTCTTTAGTGAGTAGTCCTAACTTCTGGGGGAAAAGAGCTCTTTCAAAGTCTTTATAAAATGAGGAAAGACAAAATGAGACTTCTAAGTCCAATTCTAGTGATGAGAATTCTTCTGTATCTAACATACACTGATTGCATCAGCCCCTGATTAATTTGCAAGTTTACAGGGTAAAGAATCTTGTCTTCATGCCTATCTGCATACACAGCAACACACACAACAATCATAAAATTAATAACAATCTTCAATTAGCAAGTACTTATTTTTTAACTCTGTATCATATATGATACACAGCATGAGAATTTTACACATGAACCAGTTTGTGGGCGCAATTGCAGTATTACTAAGTTAACTGGCACTGCTTTGAGGAGAGAGTTTTAGAAACAGTATCCCACCAAAGACAGCACACAACAGATTAGGAGTATAATTTTGAAAATTGCATAGGGACCTTAGTTTCATTTTTAGTTGTGATGAGTTTCATTTTCAGTTCTGGCGTAGCTTGTCATTAAAGATAAAAATGAAAACTGATAAAGCATAGTATACCATCTTAAAAATATGTGGATCACCCTATTAATACAAGCTAACACCTCTGCACCAGTATAAGAACACTTCTGACAAGCGGCAGTAGGTTTAAGGTAACCATGAAAAAATGCCCTAGAACTATTTCTATGTCACAATAAAGATGGCTGCACGGTATAGAACTTTCACTAATCAGGCTGAAATGGACCTTGGCTGTCCCAGGCCCACAAGGCTATTACTCTGCTGCTTAAATATGGAATCTGCTGAGCAGTATTTTGTATTTAATAGTAATGCACTGTCAGTCACATTCCTACTGCGTTTTTCTGTTATGACTTACTAATAGGTCTGGCTGAACAGGAAGGAAAATATTCAGAGATGTTATGCAGCGAATTTTACCACTACTTCCCAGCATACCCGTGAACTTTCCACTGTGTAAGTGCCAAATAATATTTAAATAGTACCTAGCTGATCACACTGTAAAGAAAAATCTGTAAGTTGGCCACCTACTACAGTGACTTTTTCTAAGTAGAACACTTCAACTGTGTCTTCCATCCTAGTAACTAAGACATTTTAACAACTAAAGTTGCTTTTATAGTGTCCTTTAACCCTGCACTTTTTCAGCACTACATCTGCTTTTGCTTTTTATTCTTTCCTCATTATTTTCTTCCTCTTTTCTATTTCTTGTAACAAGTTTTCAGCCTCTTCGCATATCTTTCACTTCTGCCTCCACAACCCTCATGCTGGTAGCAAGTAGAAAATAACTTTTTAAAATTTCCCTGGAAAAACTGCTGATGTTGTCTCGCCCAATCTCCCTGTGCAGCAATTTATTAATAATTATTCCAGTTCAGTGCTCTGGTCACGAAGTTTTACTGACATCTTCAGCTAGCAACCTGAACTTGTTACTATCCTAGGATATAAAAAACATGTGAGGCACAACTTAGCGAAGAGCTGAACATGTTTCCCAGCAGCTCTGACCAGGCTAGTGGCTTTGGCTTGTAAGAATTTGCTCAACGTGAAACTTTTCAATCTGCGTTGTGCCGGACAGGGCAAGCCTCCTTCTCTGCCTCGCTGGGCATACAGCAGAGGCAACAGTGACGGCGGGACGCGCTGCCGGGAGCTGCCCGGGCTTGGCTCATTCCTCTCCCCGAGCTGTCAGACCAAAGGCCGCGGCCCGGCCCGGGGCGGCCCCGGCCCCGCGGGCACCGGGAACGTGGCAGCCGCGGGCGGCGGGGCAGCGGC
>VZRN01005527.1:139796-189018 GCA_013397935.1 Dasyornis broadbenti
GCTCACTGTGCCCAGCGCCGCGCCCGCCGCCGGCCGCGCTTCCGCCGGCGCCGCCCCATTGGCCGCCCCGCCGCGCGTCACTTGTTGCCAGGAGGAAAGCGGCCCCCGAGGTTGGGGCGAGGCGGGGCCCGCCCGGCGGCAGCGGGGCTGCGACGGGGGAAGTGAAGTGGCGAGCGAAAACATGAGAGTGAAGGGAAAGGGAAAATGCGGGGAGGAAAAGAAAAGAAAAAAAGAGGAAAAGTAAACGGGAAAAAGAAAGGAATTTTAGAAAAGGGGAAAACCCGAGGAAGAACTAGAAAAGCAGATCGAATTGTCGCATGGTCATTAAAGTTGAGACAAAAAAGAGATTTTGAGACGCTCAGTTGGGGAAAAACGGGAAAGTGTAAGTGCTAGAAGTGAAGGCAAAAGGTGAATAGAATAGTCTAAAATCAACAAACACTGAAGTGAAATATTTCAAATGGTAGGAATAATAGGCATCACGCTGTGCTCCTCGTTCCCCTCCGGCCGCGGGGCCACATGCCACCCCCGAGGCAGGGGCTGCTAAAATTGCCATTGTCTGAGCCGTCCTTGCCGCGCGTATGGGAGGAGGGCATGAGACTGTACGCAGTTGAAGTAACTGTTGCTGAGAAAATTTTGAGGGTGGCTACAGGAAGTTAAAGAAATCAAAAGTAAAAATACATACATGGCGAGAACCAACTGGCCTGAAGGAGGAAAAGAGAAGGAAGGGAAAACTGATAGAAACTATGTGAAATAAAGTAATATTTATAGCTGCATGCTGGGTGAGTCAATGCTTACCTGAATAGGCTGTATAGCTCGAGCTCCAGTTGTTTAAAAAAGGATTTGCAAAGTCACGGGAAAAAAACCGTCTTTTTCTAGGAAAATATTTTGATTAGACTTGGAAGAGCAATTGTTCAGGGAAAGAAATATTAGATTTACATAATGATGGGAAATGCAATGTGCAGTCTGTTTTATATGCTTCCAATGTGCCCATCATGTAGGAATGTGTATACCTGGGGACACAGGATTTGATGGTATGCCAGGCTGGGAATTGTGTGGAAAGGCAGTGAACAAAAACAGGCACCTGCAAGCTAGCAAATGTTCTCTCCTGCTGGAAACCACAGAGCAACACATGGCTGCCAAGGCAGGAGCTATTTGGAAAATCAGAAATCAGGTTCAGGAAAAGAGGAGTCTGTAGATGCAGCAAAATCAAAGCTGTGCTACCAGAAATAATTCATTTTCAGGAAGAGCAAAGCTTTAAAGTTTCCACACAGATAGTGGGAGGCAGAAATTCCCCACTGGTGAGCCTGATACAAAAGCAAGCTATTTAAACTAAAATTAAATGTGTGGTGGGGTGGTGGGATGGTGTGTCACTTTTCAAATAAAACAAGAAGCAGGTATGAACCCTGCATTCCCATGAATCTTTCCAAGTATGCGTTATTATTAGTGTACTAACTGACTGTCCCAGTTTGGGTATGGTGAGTAGTAGGGTTTAGCTTTGAAGCTAATAGCATGCAGGGCATATAGCGGCAATTCTGAATTTAACAGCGTCTTACTTACCACACATGTATCAGCAAATATGTGTATTAATAGAGAAGACGTTCTCTAAGGTATCTTAATATGTAACATATGCTTTCAGCTAGACGCTTCTGATTTGAGGTCCTTTTGTGTTTATTGGTTTATAAAATACTATCTTTGATAATATAGATTCAGACCTTGGTCCTGACTCAAAAATTAAAGAATGCCCAAGAATAGGAAAAATTGTGGTTTGCATTGATGCCTCATCATTTCGGATTTCATGTACACATCCTGTACTTACATTCTGTCATACGTTAATGTAAGAGAAGATACAAAATGTACAGCTCTGGTGAGCCCACCAACCATCCAAAATTTTGGAAAGAACATGCAGGAAAAAAAGAAATTTCGTGTATGTCATGTGATAACCTATGCAACTGTAATACAGTCTTCTGTTATTGAAAAAATGGTTTTGTACTAAAACTTATCAAAATTGTAACAGTGCCAAAGCTTACTTCTTACAGGATTTATCCTTTATTAATGAAACTTCTGCATTTAATGTGAGCTGAACAGCAGCATTACTCACAGCATAATCTGTGATCAATTTCTGTATTGCAAGTCACAAACGGTATACGTCCCCATGAATACCTACAGCTCACTTCAAAGCAGAGCTAATGGCTGAGCAAATTTCAACCATGCCTGCAGAGATAACCAAATACAGAATTTTAGATACAGAAGGCGTCCAACCACAGAGCTGACAGTCATGCACAGCAGCCTTTTGCTTCCAAGAAAACTAATTTGCCTTTCCAATCAAAAAGCCCTTCAAGGTGCCAACATCATGACTAAGAACCTTGTATTTCCAGCAGGAGTATTTGTTTCCTATCAACAGATAAATATTTTATGCTCTTATGCCCATATATTTACAGCAATAGCAATGCCTGCAGAAAGTGTCAACACCTGTCTATCTGTAAATCTGCATCCCATCTCTCTTCTGCTCACCACATGAAATAGATACTTTGCATGAGCAACCTTCCTCTTTTTACATTCAACACATTATAATCCAGTTTTTCTAGCTAAATTGAGTGCATCCACATGTGCCAGTGTGCACAAAGGGAATGGTGGAAAAGGACTTGCTACCTCCAGCATCTTGTGAGAGTGGAAGATGTTCTGGAGATGATAACTTCTGCTTTTCTCTGCTTCCCCCAGCAATGACTTTGAATCTGGGACATCTGAGCAGGGATCGCTAGTTATTTATTACATTTTTAACCTTGCAATGTTGGTGCTTACAATATCCAAGTCCCTACAGGAAAAAAAACAAAAGCAAAATCAACCAAACCCAACAGCCACATGAAGGCTTACAAGAGTTACAGGAGCAGTTATTTCCTGAGGGAGAGGACTCTCTCCAGGAAAGTAATGGTACCCACAAAGCAGCCAGCAGTGAAAGATTTCAATGCTACCTGGACTCTGTTGCTGGGTTTAATATTAGAACACGGCTCTGGTTTGAGTAACATGCCTGCTAATCCTCTAAAATATCAGCCCTGGACATATTTAAAGATAGTTTAATGGAAAAGAAAACTGGACAATTGCAACTTTTACCATAAACATGGCTAAAAGCCAAATGATTTTTTTTAGACAGATACACAAGTTTAGTTTGATGAACTTGATTCCATGCACGGCCATGAAAAGAGTCCTTAAAATGCAAAGGGGAGATGACAAGCATCCAGCAAATGATTTGGTTAAAGAGAGACTGTATCCAGAGAGGTCTTTAAGCACTATCTTCAACTTAGTTTTGCATTAACTCCATCTGCATGGTCTTTTCTTCATGGACAGTTACTTTATTTGCTGCCTTGTTTTTTTTAAATGGATATTGAGGACTTAATTATTTTTAAACATCAAAGAATGTTTTGTTTTTAGCAAAAAGGGAACACAAAGGGAAATGGCTTTTTCTGTTGTTGCCCTAGATTTCCTGTTTCCAGTGGCAGTGGCCTAACCGTTTAGCACATTATGAAACTGTTGTATTGCACAGTAAACTTAGGATGGAATCAAATACTCTCTCAGCTGAGTTTATATGTATTTCCTACATCTCTTCTACAATCTCTGTATGAATCTTTGGCACAAGTTCCAAAGTTTTGAGGCTTTTATTGCTCTTAAACGGTTTATTATTGCTAGGGACCCTTACATTTAACTCTCTTTAGGTGTCACCATTCATAATAAATAACTAGATGTCATTATAGCATTTTAGAAACTGTTCTGTTTCTCTCACTGCACGTGGTAGGTAACTTTCAGAAGTAATAAAAGGAATTGCAGACCTTTTTTCTAATACCAACCTCCTTTTTTACTCAAATGTGACAGTGGCAACTTCTGTACTGCTTCCTCTGGCTCTGCCCTGGTGCATATTCAAACATTCATATTCAGGCCCACTGAAATACTGGAAACAGGTTTGGGAAATAAGACAAAGAAAGGAGTGTGGACACATCCACATTGCATGTTTGTTGATTGCAAGGAATGTCTTTCTCTGGGTGTTGGTTTGGCTTTGACTCCTGCTAGGATCTCTGTGTGCTCCTGGAACAACGACAAAATAATATAAGCGGTACTTTAATATTGAGACAACTACTTGAAATTGTAAAGTGGTAAATGATACACTTCTGTAGCTTTTTTAAGAAGGGTCTCTCATACCTGTACCGTGCATTTTTAACAGAAATTGTGCCTCGGTTAATTACTTCCACTGGCAGAGTTTATATGCTCAATCTCCTCAGCTGCTGTTTTCTGTTGTCCCTGTGCCAGTATGGGATTATTACTCAAATTATGATTGTGGGAGCTGAAAAATAAGATGATATGTTGTACTACATTACATTTGTTGCAAAAAATGTCATTTGAAGGAATGGTTTAAAAGAAAATAGTTATCTTTTGGAAAATTGTTTATAAGCAAATAAAAATTAATTCAGGTAGAAGAGCTTTTAATTTTAAACAAGAAAAGTTTTGTTTTTTTTTTTTATGTAATTATGCAAAGCAGAACAATTCCCTAAAAGTGCTGGGGAAGAGCCTGTAGTTTTGGGCCTCACATGTTTTGGAAGCAAAATTCATTCTTGACTTATAGCAATCTCTAAAATGCCCCCACTGCCTTACGTTTGACCAGCAAGGAGCAAATTTTCAACAAGCAGATGAGGGAATGGTTTAAAGAGCAAAATTTGAGATTGATCTGAAGGTGGGAGTACTTCTGAGATAAAAAGAGTCTGTATGGAAATGGTGGACTCACTCGGGGCTGAACTGCTGGCATTTAAAGGTTGTGATTGATTAAGATATAAACTGAGTAGCAGCAGGAGTGGGGAACACACAGTTCAATATGCCGTGAGCAAAGGTTTGGAAATCATGCCTTTCTGAGCACAGGAGAGGCCAAAGACCAAAAATAACGAATGGAAAACAGATAAAATACCTTTTAAAAGAGCAATGAAGGAGGAAACAAACACTGGAACAACACATACTTCTATAAAAATGCTAAACATCCAATGAATAAGTGGAGGGAAATCAAATGTCTGGTCTTAGGCAAAGACAATGACATGCTACACACATGCAGCACATTGTAGTACCAGAATATAAAATATACAGAAAAGGTAGGAGTCACCTCTGCTGGTGATAGGGTAATGAAATTTATAACTGAGAATTTATAATAAGATCAAATAAATAAAATAGGAACCTAGCAGGTGGCACAGAATGCCAGTGCACCAAAATGTCAGCTTTAAGCATATGTAGTTCTGAGTCAGCAGCTTGTCTACCTGACCAGAAGGACAGAGACAGCACGCTGAGAATGATCAGATGGGCAGAGAGGGTGGGAAGTATTACAAACAGTGTACTTCAGGTAACCTCCATGTTGTCTGGACACTGCAGCATTGTTATGTAACACAGACTACATTAGACTCCATCAATACTGCTTCACAAAGCTTCACAAAGCAGTGGGACAGGGAAGCCACAGAATAGATGCAGCCCTTCATTTGGTCCTCATTTATGTGCAAGATCTTGACTTACATCTTCAGCTCATGGTTGCTCTTCCTGTGTTTACATTCACAATTTCCACAGACTTGACAAAGGCCAAGCATTCAAAGCAATTGCAACCAGTTTAAAAAGGGAGAGAGACATAGCAATGAGAAAGCTTATGAAGGGGAAATGAAAGGTAACTGCTAGGAACAGCAAATTCTGACAGGTGGAGCTGAACTTCCTGAAGGATGCACAGCACATCATCAGTGTATGTAATCTACTCAAGTCTTGAGAACTGGCAAAAGGAAGTAGGCACCAATAATCTCACCACAGAGTAGATTATTAGAAATCAGAACTTTAAGTCTTCTCCAAATGCAAAACCACAAAAAAGGTCATAAACCAAAATGTTAAAGGAAAGCACAGTAAAAGAACAATAATAAAACTGTGAGCAGCAATTCACAAAAGGAATCCAACCTAATATTTAATCTTGCCTTAGGTACCTCAAGACTAAGAAGCCCACTGGAGTCTTACAGATGCAAGGACAGCTGCAGAGTAAAAAGAGAGGTGAGGCCAAAATGTTTCCAGAGAAGCTAAATGATGTATTTGAATATGTTCACTGGAATAAACAGATTATCCCCATACTTGAACCCTTCTTTTTAAAGCAGAGACTGTTCCTGAAAGTATGCTAACTGGGAAAGGATATAAGCCAAACTAGACAGAGTAACAAATCTGCAGACATCTGAGTTTTTTAAGGCAGTGTTGAGCACTGAGCAAGAGCAGATCTTCTAATGGACCTGCCTTCCTCTTCACACTTTCTGTGTTTTTGGAGCCTGGAAAGTGGCAATGTGACACCAATCTCTAGAAAAGATTCCAGGGGGTAAATGAGGTGACATGATGGAAAATACTAAAGGCTGGCAGGCCTAACGTCAGTACCAGGAAAAGCAGTAGAAACTGCAATATAGGATAGAATTTGTGCTCACCTGGATAAATATGATCTATTTGGGCAGTGCCAACACATCTTCTCTAAATGTAATATTTACTATCTAGGCCTCTAGTCAGGTTTTTGATGTGGTCTGCAAGCATGCAGACAAGAGCGAGCTGGTTGATATAGTCCACCAGTTATTTCTTTATCTGGATGAAAGCTCCTAGTGGGTTAACAAATCAGCAGGTCCTCCTCACAAGAACTTGCTTTTTGCATTTTTCTGTTGATTTAAGGGGCCTTTGTTGTAAGGAAATTATTTGTACCTTACTCATTATTTCTGTGAGACTGAAATAGCTTTTGTTATTACCCACAGCTTACATGAAGCTGGGACTTGAACAAGAACTACCTGTCTGTGACTCAACACTCACACAACTTGAGATGAAGTTTGTGGGTGGACAGTGCATATAAATAAGTGTATAGGACTTCGCTCTGTGCTTGACACCACGGGTGAATCAGGGAGAGACTCTGAGGGTATTGCTATCAGGTTGTCATCACTGCACAAGTACTGCTGATGAGCTGGTTTCATGTGCTTGACACAGAATGTGCGAGGGAGAATGAGAAAGTACACAGAAGATAGTACAGAGCAGCACAGATCCCTTGTGACTCAGACCTGCAGTGCTCTGCACACGTACTAACCAGTAATAAGCCTCTAGACAAAACCTTGGAGTAGATTTTAGGCTATAAAGGCTTCAGGATTTGGTCACTTCAGAGATCACTTCTGTGTGTGACATATTTCTATTGTAGAGATCATTAGTTGTGTCCAAGAGGAAACTGTTCCTGGTTCTGAAAAATCAAAGCCCACTCTCTTTCTTTTGCTAAGGCTGTCAAGGAGTAACCCTGCTCTTTATGGTAGCTTGTGGACGACATACTTTACAATGCTGCATGAGTAACTCTAGTTACATTTTTAAATGTTAAAGAGAGAAAAAAGAAAAATAGAATAACACTCTATATTCAGTAAAATACCTAAACAGTATTATTATTACTCTTTGATTTGTATATATCTTAATTCTCCATATAACTAAGTTCATAATGAAATTACAAAAAAAAAAAAAAAAAAAAAAACAAAAAAACCAAAAAAACCAGACAAGAGGTTATCTAGTGAAGTGTGTCTGGGTTTCTGGTTAGTGATCTATTTTATTGATGCTTACCAAAATAGTACTATTACTTTAAGGAGTGAATCTACATTTCTTGTTCTTTTTTGGAGGCAATAATAAGCCCATAGTACTAAACCTTCAATTTATATATATTCTATTAAACAGCAGCACTTCATTCTATGAAGTCCATAAATTTCTTAATGTTTGTTTGTATTTCAATCTGAAACAGTTTGACCATGCAGAATAAACTGGGCTGGATCAATCATAGGCAGTATTTAAATGCCCCAGCAGGAACTTGTGGCCTACAATTTAAGTCACATCAGCATGTGAAAATTTTAGAAGCATCAGAAATCTCTTTATAAACAGTGAATCTGGAAGAAATACTCAGATGCTATTGAACTGAATTAAAATACCTAGGTCAAAGAATCACAGGATTTGTAGAGGTCATTTAGTGCACCCTCTTGCTTAGAGCAGAGTCAACTGGAGCAGATTGTCCGGGGTTGGTTCCAGTTGCCTTTTGAATATCTCCATGAATGAAGACTCTACAACATCTCTGGATGATCTACTTCAATGTCTGATGGCCACAGCAGTAAAAAAAAAAAAAAAAAACCCAACACCTTTTTCTTCTGTTTAAAAAAAAAATCCTGTGGGTCAGTTTGTGCCTACTGCCTCTTGTTGCTTCCCTGAATGCCACTGAGAAGAGTCTGGCTTATTCTTCTTTACTCTTCCTAACTTTAGATATTTAGACACATTGATAAGATCTCCTTGAGCCTTCTCTCCTCTAGTTCTCAGCCACTCCTTATATGACAACCACTCCAGTCCCATAATCATCTTTGTGGCTCTTTGCTGGATTCAGTTCAGTAAAACCATATCTTTCCTACACTGGGAACTCCAGAACTAGATGTAGCACCCCAGATGTGTCTTAATGCCGAGTAGAGGGAAATGATCACCTGCATCAGCCTACTGGCAATCCTCCTAATGTAGCCCAGGATACTGTTGGGCACCTGTGCTACAAGGACACAGCACATTGTTGGGACATGTTCAAGCTGGTGTCCACCAGGGCTCCCAGATCCTTTCCTGTTAAGCTACTTCCCAGCCAGCTGGTCCTCAGCCCCTAGTAATGTGTGTGGGGACATTACTCAACAGGTGCAGGATTTGGCATTTCCCTTTGTTAAATTCCATGAGATTCCTCTTGACTGATCTACCCAGCTTGCCAAGATCCCTCCAAATGGCAGCACAACCATCTGGTGTATCAGCCACTCCTCCCAGTCTTCAAGCGTCTGCAGACTTGCTGAGGGTGCACTTTTCTATCATCCAGGATCATTAATGAGGATGTTCAACAGTATTGGCCCCAGTATTAACCTCAGTACGGCATTAGTGACTGATCTCCAGCTGGATTTTGTGCCACTGATTATAACCTCTTGAGCCTGGCATTTTGGCCTGTTTTCAATCTGCTTCACTATCTGCTTGTGTAGTCAGCAGTTGGTTAATGAGGATACAGCCAGTGATGAAAGCCTTTCTGAAGTTAAGATGATTAACATTCTCTGCCTCTCCTCGTCCACCAAGCTGGTAATTTCATCACAGAAGGCTATCAGGTTGATCAGACATAATTTTCCCCTTCATATATCCATACTGATGACTCCCAATCATCTCCATGTCCCAATAGATTTTGAAATAGTTTTCAGAATGATTTGCTCCCACACCTTTCTGGGTATTGAGATAAGGTTGACTGGCCTGTAGTTCCTCACATCCTTCGTCCCCTCCTTGACGCAAGGCATGGCATCTGCATTGAATTTCTACTCCTTCTCTGATCACCGTGTCCTTTCAAAGATACTTTAGGCTGGCCTTGCAATGACATCTGCCAGCTCCCTCAGCACTTGTGGATGCAGCCCACTGGGTCCCACAGATTTGTTTGTGTCCAGTTTGTTTAAGTGTTTTGTTAGCCTCCATTGCTCCAGATGCTCCCACTGGTCTCAGGGGCCTGGAATTTTCGAAAACAAATCTTACCAATACAGACAGGTGAAGAAGGCATTGAATATCTTTGATTTGTCCACATTCTGTGGACAAATCAGAACCCCACAACCCCACTCAACAGTAGGTCCACATTTTCTCTAGTTTCCCTTTTTCTGCCAATACACTTGCAGAAATCTGGACAATGCAGAGCTATTCATCTCCTCACTGTTCTCTAAACTGTCAATGAACTGGTGCCCTAGGAAAGTTCCCAGACAGTGAAAGAGAAAATGCTGTTGTCCCCTTTTTAAAACATACACAACAGCTTGAGCATCTTTGCTATTAAAAACTCAAATGCAATCCCTTTTTCTGAATCTGAACCCACGTTGATCCAGATTAATTCAGTAACTACCAAGCTAGAGTAAGTGCTCAGTGTTTCCTTTTGGAGCTTATGCACTTTATTCAAATCACTGAAATATTTACTAGAGTATAAAGTGGAATTTGTGTTTCCCCTTAAACAAGTACTGCTACTACTGGAGCACAGCCTCACTCATGTTCTCATTGTGACCTGTTGAATATTTACTTCTTGGTATAAAGTCCAGCGGCTGGACTATGTTCCCTTTACAAATCTACTCCTTGAGTTGACAGCCGGAAGTCTTCAGAGAGACAAAGTGCTAAAAGTATATTGATTTTAACTTTAGCTCAGGCACAAATATTGAATGCATTGAGATCTTTCCTTAAAAATAGGATGAACCAACCACTAACTTCAGAAGTGAATCCTTAAGGCAAGAATAACCATATTTGTTAAACCTAGCATTTATCTTTAACCTTTACTCCCACGCACTTTTATAACCACAAGCCCTGCCAGAGAGGATGTGACAGACATGGCAAATTAGGAACAAGCAAAAGGGAAGCCAAGAGTCTTGACTTAAAAAGCAAAGGTTAGTGGAGATTCCAAGTCAGACCGTATTTTATTATCATAACAAAACAAGTTTAAACACAAGTGTTGGACATGAAAGCGAAGTATGAGCAAACACAAATAGTGCTAGAGATACTTTACCTTCAATTATTTATTTTTATAAGCAATACCATGGATTTTGAAAGATTGCTAATGCTGTAATATAACACTGTAAGAACACTAATAAAAAAAGTATGGGATGATAGTTTCACATTTTTAACCCAACACATAACTGCAAATAGACTTAGTTTATCCATTTCTTTACACTTTAGCCCCTTCCTTTTACTGCTATTAGCCTGAATTGAGAATACTTCAAGTTTAGTTGAAAAAACCCTTTGAAAATTAAATTTTACCAACAATTTTCTGGCAAAACTTGTATCTGTCTGGCCTTGGAAGCAGCCTGGAAACAGTGATGGAATGAGGAACTTCACACTGTGCCCGCAAAGGGGTTTCCCATTAGTAACAAGGTGGTGGTTTTGCAGCTAGCATGGTACTTGGCAATCTTTCTCACAAGAATGTTGCCAAAGAACAAGTTTTTTTCTCCCTTTTATATATGGAAAACTCAAAGCAAAAAACCAGGTGAGTTGGCCAAGATGACAAAGTGATAGTGAGGCCAGGAAACAAAGCCTGGATCTGCTCCCCAACTTCCAGCATTGGGCAAATTCTTTTGCCTGTAGCTGCCACCAAACAGCATAACAGTAAAAGGCACAGTTTTCCTTTCACTTAGCCCAGTTTTTCTATGAAACAGAGAAATAAGAACTGGTTTATTTGTGGTCTCAATGACTGACCTCTCACATCATTTGGCTACTTACAAGTATTGTAGCTACGTAAGCAAAGAAACAGCAAAGAATGCCCAAACATCCTGAATATTCCACCTGTTGGGTTTGTTTGCTTGGCTAGGGGCTTGTTTTTACTTTCACACAGGCAGGATGAAAGCAGCAGGACCCACAATTGAAGGCATCTCATACAGCTGACACTTCAGTCAGGGTTAGATCCTTTTTTGCATTAATTCTTGTGCAAATGTGTGGATTTTCCCTCTAATCTTGAAGTGTGTGGTAGCAAACTAGGACTCTCATTCGTGGTCACTCTGGGATACATGAATTTAATTAGCTTTCTGTCAAAAATACTCTAAGTGTTTACTTTACATAACCAGCTGCAATTTAAATCAGGCCTGGGAGGGACAGGGGGGCTGTTGCTGCACTCTGGAAATGGCACACTTCATAATTACTTGGTCATCTGTAACAGCTGTCAGTAAACACACACGAGTGATACCAAAGCAAATAAAGAGAGCTGCAAATAGTCAGAGAATGAACAAGTTCAGAAGGTACTCTGCTATCTACCGCACTGCCTGCTGGATAGGACTTCACCTAGGCATGTAATACCACCTACAGTATTAAAAAGGTAAAAATATGCATGACTCTGATTTTAAACTAATTGTCAAGCAGTTTAACTTTAAAAAGTTTGTCTAACAGTAAGATTTTTCTTTAACAATCAGACACCTAAAATGGTATCACACTGGATGCCATTTCACTGTGGTGAAGAAAACAAAAATCAGTTCAGCATCCCATATGACCTATTTGTTTTAAACAATAATGAATTCTACTACATCTATTTTGGCACTTACTTGTAATAAACAATGTCTCTGTGCTGCAACCAATGTGCCAAGCAGGAAAACAGCTCCAATATTAAGCAAATAGTGGAAGTTGCTCCTAAATTTCTTTTCATCCCCATCTTTGGTTGTTTTATTTTGGTTTTTTGTACCAGGATTTCACTGCCCACCCCCCACCCACTGCTTTATTCTCTTTTTTCTGTTTCCATTTCATGCTATAATTATAGCTAAGACTGGCACTAGTTAAACACGGAACTGCACTGAATTTTGGTGTAGTGCCCATATCTAACTCTTCTCTTGCTCCTAAAACTCCTGAAATGAGGGGAGAAGAAGCCTGCACTTTCTATATGGCCATCTCTCTGGCCAGGTTATAGAGGAAGGGCTAGAGCATCCAGGTAGAATGAAATGTAAATGTGTCACAGCACAGCCTACTGTCTAAAGACTATTATACTTTTTTTTTTCTGTACTTTTTAGTATTTATAGTTTTACATTTAGGTATCTGAATATTAATCATAGTAGCTTCTGAATAATATTTTGTAAGGTACAGGATGAAGTTTGATGTTTTTTCCTCTTAACAGCTTTGAAAATCCTCCTTTTTCCTGATGAAAAATGGTCAAGAGGCTGACAACAGCCTTTTCCCCCTCCTCTGATGATTTCTATCACAATAAATGTAGAACTTCTCCTCATTCCCTGTAGTCATTCCCTAATGTTAGACATACTTCAGTCTTAGGACTGCTGAATCCTACTACAGGGAGAAAAGAAGTTTGAGATTGAATTATTATCCATCTTGAGAAATTCACTCATATATCACAAACTGTCTCCTCTCTTCCTCTTAAAAATATATACCACAGTGTTAAGTATTTGTTTTCCAAAGGGATCTACATTAGGTTTTATGTTTTCCTAGTATGTTTGGAATGTACATTTCCAATCCAGTCTCTTCCCTAGAGGGTTAATAATTAGCAAACTGACTTCCCCAGCTGGTTTTGTTCAAAGTGCTGTCATCCTCCTGAATTCAGTCAACATCTATCAGAAACAAAGACGTCAAACAAAACATATTAGGCTTCAGTATTCTCTTGTGAAGTTTTGGCCTCCAGCCAGAAAATTTTGTTATTTTCTGTGTAAGCTTTATTTTTCTTTCCCTGACCAGCAGTTAGGATGGATCAAAAGAATGACTGCTTAAAAATGCAATCATAAAAACAATAAACACTAGCACTAACATAGCACTGTGCTCCTTTGGTTAAGTTTTGCATCTGTTCTGGGTGTCCTTATATTTGGGAACATGCTTTAATGTGAGGTTTCTAGCTTTGTTCAGGATCCCACAAATGTTTCTCTGTCTCCAGGGGAGATAGAAAACCTACGACCTCTCTTTAAATATCTTTTCCAGGAAGACTGAAGAATGTCCACATCAGAAATAATTTTCTTCATTTTGCTGTTGTTATTCAAATGGGTTAAATGTATCAAATTTCATAAAGGAAACTTTTAATGATTTTATGATCCTGGTAGAACTGGGGTCAACTGTTCCTGCCCTTTCTCATAGCTTATGGCTTTGCTTTGAACATCATGGACTTTGCAGTCTATCCCACAGCTCTGGAACCAGATTTGGCCACAGATCTACTTCAGCGGATCCACGTGAAGCCAGGAACAGATATTTGCAAGCCTGCCAAAAACTGCCCTGTCAGTCAGTGATATCTCAGTGCTTTGAACAAGGCAGTTGTTCAGGAAGTTGCTGTTTCCACTACTATGTTACACAAGAGGAAGAAAGGGGAGTTTGGGACATCACTGCCTCCTGCACAGCAGGGGGAACTGCTGCTTCTTCCCACAGGCTGTCATCACCTGGGGCCCAGCTCCAGACTTGCTGAGGCAACTGGACTACCCAAAGGTGCATCACAGAAACATCTTCAAAGTACAACCTGAGTAAAGAGACCATCAGGCATCATTTCCCATCACCTAGCTCTGTGACTTCAAGGGCTAACTACCCACTCCCACCACAAAAATCACAGAGTAAAAGAAACAAAAGAAAAAAAAGGTTTCAGTTTTTGCATTAATCCTTTTATTTTTGTGCTCTTCATGTAGTGGTTCTGGACCTTCACATCCTTTACCCTGGGTTTGGATTTTATGTACCCAGGGCAGGTCAGGTGCCTGTGTCTCACTGGCTGCTGTAGCAGATGAATTGGATGATTCAGCTTCACTCACTTTGAAACAGCCTCTATCTATCCAGAGGCAAACCACACATTTAAGTGGAGGTGTTTCTTATGTCCTAGTTGCATGGCATTTGTGCCCAGAGATCCTGAATTCTGGCTGCTGAACACTGGTGTGGGTCAGAAAGCCAGAAGGTAGGTTTGGACTAGAAGGCAGTGGGATGATGCATCAGCAGTCCCACAAACATATACACACCAATATTTTCAGGTCAGGCTTATTCGTCTTTATCCAGGGTGACCTGGGAGGGCAGTACTGTGAATCAAATCCCCAGCAGCTGTGGTGGATTGATTTGTTTATTTCTAAATCACAGTTATTGAGTGTAACAGTGCATGCTGACCCTTGCATTGGCTGCTCATTGTCAGCCCAGCTATCCCCAGTTACCTACCACGTATTTTCTGCTGCAGTTCAGTCACTTAATTCTTGTTCTAGTCTTCCAAATAGGAGGAATAACTGGTCCCTGTTCTTTTGATACTTCTGCTTTCACCAGTGAGCTGCTCTTCCTTTCATCTTTCCTTCCATGAGGGTTTGCTTTGTGCTAAATCAGAGCAAGTTGTTGAACAATCTGTAAGAGCAGCTGAGACTTACCCAACTTCCATGTTACATTTTCTGAATCAGGCAAGAATTAAGCAAATTTATATATAAATAGCAATATTTAAAAACCATTTCATCGACACAGACTAGATTCTGGAAAGTTGGGGGGTGGGGGGGTGGAGTGGATGGTGAATGACAAGATGAAGAAAAGAGCCCACATTGGCTTTTTTTCTTCTTCTATGACTTAACTACACACAGATACACTGACACGTGGTATGTATGGTCCAGAGGTGCCATGACAAGGCACAGTGAGACAAGGCACTCCAGGAGGCTGCAAGGGTGAAGGCTGTATCAGCTGCTTTTCTGGATATGGTGAGAGGGTAACAGCCACTCTACTATTTATCCTACAAGTATTTTAAAGGGTAAAATAGCCACTGTTCCTGTAGATATTCTAAATATCTGTTCTTTCCAGATAGAAAGCCTCACAGAACTGTTGTGATGCATTTCCACATTTAACTGAATGGTACCTCATGTCTTTTATAGCTATGATGTATCCCATATGTACCATTCCATCTTTAATACTTGCTTTTGAAACAATAATTAAAGTAATTCAATTTGCCTCTCAACACAATTTTCATCCCACAAGATTAGCAGGGCATGATATGCAGCAGAAGAAATATTATCTTGTACCTTTTCAGAAATATTCCTTCTGGTATTCTTGAATATTGAATTCCAGGAATATAATCCTAGGTAATGTAAGCCTTTAGATAGCTGTCAGATTTCATGTACATAACAGGTAAGCCTGCTAGCATGAAGAGTAAACTTACCAAAAGAAACTAATATAGATGAAGCAGAATTGAGTTGGGACCATAACAAATGAAGCCTTACATGACTTAGAATATTCTTTCACTTTATATTAAAAGCCAGCTCATTGGCAATGTCCAACATTATGAATTCTGCTTGCATACCTGAATGAACCTGGAAGCATTAAATTCTGGGATGGTGTCCCAAATCCAGCATCAGTGAAGCCATGCAGCCCAAAGCTGCTGATGAGGTGGAGTCTGTTCTCAGCTCTGTGGGGACTTTCCAGGGGCTTCTCATCTACAATGCACACAAGGTTTATGGCAGAAATAAGTGATAAAGCAGATTTAATCAGGTTATGGCTGGGATCAAAGGCCTAAGATCACGCTTTAGAACAAATGACCTGAATAAATAGCTGCAGAAGAGGAATGCATTTGATGAGGTAACTTTCAGTGTTCAGTAAAAAAACAAAACAAAACAAAGAAAACAGAGGATTGTTTTGTACAACACAAATGGAAACATTTAATTTCTAAAGATGAACATCCATCTATAAAAATCTGAAAAAATACAGGGATGGTATTACTCTCCTGTATTTTCTGGGATACTGACCAAGCTATTGCATTCTCCTAGTCTTCCCAGTGCTGTTGGATGGCCTTCATGCACCCAGTGACAATCCCCACTGCTGCAGGCCATGCACCTCTGTACACCTCTGTTAGTTTCATGCCTTTCTGTGCATGGTTCAGAAAGACAGGCTTCCCTATTTTCCTTTGCTAGCATGCAGAGGAGAGGAACTTTCAGCCCACTCTGCATTTCAAGATTTATTTTGTATATACAAGTTTAGCCATTGTTGTCACTGGAAGAAAATGTTTTCAAACATTTATTTCTGAGAACCACAGTAGAAATTTTGTCTTTAGGCTGAGGTTAAGAAAAAAGTTGGATTTGTTACAATAGCAACAAGCCAATGAAGAAAAATAAGCCTGAGAAATAAAGGAAAAGGTAGTAGAAGTATTTTTGCTATTTTCTACCTGTGCATTTTTGGAAACAATTGCAGCTGAGAATCACTTCCGTGGTTATAAATTACTATGGTGTTACTCATAAGTACTGCAACAGGCTGGGTCTAGTGCACTTCCTTAGACAAATGCAGTTGCTTCATCACAGGAGGACTGGGAAAGTCTTAGAAAAGCTGCAGTAAAAGGAAACAAGATTATAAAAACTAAGGCTTTGAAGTGAGGTTTTATCACAAAATTATGCTCAGTGCCCTTTTTTTGTAGTGCAAGGATTACTTATGCAATCATTTCTAACTCTTAATTTTTCATTTCCCCTGAAAATTAGTAAGCAAATGCCTGCACTGATACAGGCAAGAAATAAAATATTAAAATAAATCCATTAACAGAGATACATGACTGGAGCATTTTCAGTGAATTACCTTTCCATGAAAGGCACCAGAATCAAAATATACCACAAAGGTATACTTACTTATTACTTAGGAACCTGAGTGGATTTTCTCTTTACTCACCAAAGAAATGAAAAGAAAAGCCCACAGACCAGTGTAAGGACTTGCATTATCCCTTTCTGAGCACTTCAATGCATCCCATTAAAGTAGTTGAGAAGGAACACTGAGACTTGGAAAGCCGCCTAAACACTGTTTTGTAACGTTGTGGCCATGGCTGAGAACCCACACTGGTATTTGCCGTCCTGTGACTTGGGAGTTTTGCTGCCTAACTAAACTTCTAAAGGATGCAGAGCAGATCCCTGTGATATTTTCTCTTGCACAGCTCGTTTTGTCAGCTCTGTGTGTACCACTACCATCTACTGGCCGAAGTGAGACTGACTGTGTTTCCAAGCACCACAATCCACATTAATTCATTCCGTCTCAGCAGCACCAACGCCTGTGGACTTGCTCCTGGTGGGTACTCACACATCTGCATCAGGGCTGCACCAGATTGGAAGATATTAGTGCTGGCCTGCAGGGGTTTAAAATTAACATTCCACCAGTTGCCAAAGGAAATATTACAGTATTATTATTATTATTATTATTATGGCTCAAGTAGAGGCCTTTTTTTGGTTTTTTGTTTTCTTTTTTTTTTGGTTTTTTTTTTTTAGCTGAGGATTTACAGCCCAGTTGCTGAATGCATACAATTTAGCTTTTAACCAAATAATTGCGCTGGAGGAAGCGTATGCCATGGTTTTCATTACAGTGGGTTTATTATTACAAGAGACTGCAGATGCCTGTTGCTACACTGAGGGAGGGGCAACATGATGAAAGAAAAAATCAGGGGGCTAAATTAAATAGGAATTTGTGCAATGGTGCCCTGGGAACCAGAGCTGGTCAAGTCTCACAGAGCATGCAAAACCCTGTTTTTTCTCTATGGTAGCTCTGGACTGTAGGGAAATCTGTAGCAAAGATTTCAAACTGCCCCATGGCTCCTTGTCATGCCCCAGCCACAAAAGTGTGTGTGTTTGAAGGTAGTGGAGGGAAGAGGGCAGTGGGGAGGAGGATCCCTGCACAAGGAAGGGCAACACTGTACCCAGGAGAGGCATAGCCAGGAAGGGCTTTGCTGAGGAGTCATGATTCCCACTTAAAACCTTGTGCCACGACAACCCTTTGCTCTGTCTGGTCATGCTGGACATCTCCAATGTACAAAAGCTCCTATCACAGAATTGTGACCACCTGGGATGTGGCAGCGGCACTGAACATCTCTTGTCCTTAGAGTAACACTGCAAGAAGTGCAAAAGGGAACAGGAGGTAAATTTTCTCCTGGAATGGCATTTGCAGTCAAGCAGATGGAGTTCTGACAAACCCCAATACCTGGCAGACAAGGTTTGTCATGTTGATCTGAATGCAGCTGTCTCTGGTGGGGATACCCTTCCATCTGCCAAGCAAAGAAGTGGTACGAAAAGATTTAACACTTTCGGTAAGAGCATTGAAAGAAGCTAACATGGCAAACAAAACCACAACATTCGCTTGCCTGTTTAGGCTGTGGGGAAACCAGTTCTTGGACACAGGAAGCTCTTTGGTGTTATCCATGGAAGCTGCTGTGCTGCAAGTCCATAATATCTCCACCTCATTTGTGGCAGAAACAAATAGGCTCCTGCATAACACAGCCTCCACAATTCAGCAGAAAACTTCCTCCAGCCCATATCTCATCCCTGGTGGCCCCAGCTCCCTACTGCAGGGAATAGGCACTAGGCTGGGAGAATATCTGTAAATTAGTGCCATGATTCCATCCACCATCCTTACTGATGGTGCTGTGGTTCCCACCTCCTTCCAGCACTTCTCACACACACACTGGGGCATCCTTGTCCATGCCCTGGGAAACGCTCGGACCAGCATGTGTGTGGAGATCGTGTGCAGTGCCCAGACCTAGTCCAGTCACACAGCCAGAAAGGAGCTGGAGCCAGCTGTCCTCCTGACAGGATGATCCTGTGCAAAGCCTGGGCACTGCTCTTATGAGACAGTAAAGCCTCTCCTCTTAGTAAAGTTCGGGAAAGATTCAAGAAAAATGACAGCACAGAGAACTATTAGTCAGACTTTAATTTTCCAGTTGAAATAATACAGTGAATCTCACTGCCAATGTCATCAAGGTCAGCAGTAAAAACACAGTCACCACATACTCTGATCAGGGACGATATAGGAGACCTCTGATTAAGGGAAAACAATTGAAAGCCATTGGTAACAAAATCCAGAAGGAAGACTAGAAAGCAATCAATGATTACATTCTTGAGTGAATCATATCTGGAATTATAAAAAGTTAAATGATGAAAGATTTAAATATCTAAGGGTCTTTTCCTTCAAAACCATTTCAAAGTAGGAAGAAAACACTGCTTGAACATTTTTTTCTTTAATACATGCTCATCTACATCAATGTTAATCAACAATCACTATTTCGAGGTTAGGTTTATTGATTATGCCATTGCCCTTCTGATTTATTTTAAGGAATAAAACATACCTCAAGGAAATCTGATAAAACATCTATGTCAAGTTTTGTGAAAAAATACAACTTCATTAACCATATCAAAATCTGACCAGAGTCTGTATAACTATCAACAGCATTGTAGCCCAATAAATACATGTCCTCAGAGATGACACAGCTTACTCTTGCAAACAAAAACCACCCTGCAAGCTACTCTGCTTACTGCACTGTAAAAAGGCAGCATTTACACACTTGTCAGTGAATGTGATGAAGGGAGTTTGTTGGTTTAAGTTCCTCCAGCTGTAGTTTGAATATGTGAAATTCTTATGGGGAAAGGAGAGAGGGTCATAAGCTTTTTTCTTCTTTTCTTTTGGAGGTAAAGAAGCTATCACAGTCAATACATATAAATAGATTAATACAGATTATCTGGCAATTGTACGCAAAAGTTGCAGTTCACAAACTCTAATAGTGGACTGTAAATAAAAACAGTCCCATAGATAAATCTAGAGGACTAAAACAAAAATTTTAAAATATTACTGAAGACTAATGTATGGGGTCAAACCACTAGATAGATTGTACACAGAAAAGCTATTTATATTTTATATTATAGAAAAATTTCAGATTAAGAACTTGTGATAGCTACAACCTTAGATGTTATCAAAAAGAGTGAACCAGTTTTGTAAACCAGCACAAAAATATTCTGTGTACTAGATAAATTTTAAAAATAGCCCTACACAGAATTAGGGCACAAACAGGCAATTTTTGGCCATATGATATCTAACAAAAGGCAGTCATACATTCCTGTGCATGTGCACAAATATTGTGTAAAAACATTTCAGCTGGCCTTAGCTGCTTGCTTAATTCTGAGGAACATACCTCCAACTCAGGGCTCTTGCAACATTTTTAGAATGAATCATCTTAAAAGGAGGAAACCACGAAACTGCACAACAAATGCAGCCCTTTGCAGCAGCTTTTAGAGATGATGGAAACGACACTAAATCCATTCTGAAGTAACCATCATTAAACATTTGTTTTTCCACGCTGCAATAAAAATAAAAAAATCCCTGAAAAGCTTCCAAGTGTTTTCAGAGAGGTGGATGGATGACTGGTCAGGGTGGTGAGAATCCCAGGGAGAATAAGCATTTCTGTCCTGAGCTGCTGTAACTGAGATAGCACAGACTTCAGCTGGCTCCTTCACAACCATCAGCCTGCAGACTAACAGGTCAGCAAAATTAATCTCCTTTCTTAGCACCTTAGCACAAACACTGAAAGGGAAAGTGTCTGCTACATGGGGTTAGAGGACTAGCACCCTTTGGGAACAGCAATGTGGCTCCCCCACACGCCACCCTTAGCTTTGGAGAGCAGGGTCTCAGCAGATTGTCCATGAATACTGCTCACAGAAACACTGTAGGTGAACAGTAAAGCCATTTGTTCCATACCTTCAGCAAGGTTTATGACAGGCTTTTTTTCTTCAACAGATATTGCCCAAAAATGTTTTTAAGGGAGGTTGATGGGATTCCATGCCTGAAATTATCTAGGTGAGACATGGCATAGCTGAATCTTTAATAGGGTGCTGGATGCATCTCAAATGAATACAATACGTTCAGGATGACAAAGCCCATATGCCATTATATCTCTAGAGTAATTTATTTTATAACATGAACTAGGCATCACAGGCCAAACTACCAAAACTCTGGCAGTCTCAAGAGTGACTTCATCTCCCTGCAAGCTTGGAAATCTATGTGGCAAGAATCTACTGTCTGAAAAATAACTGTTCATTTTGCAGAAAAAACAACAGTTCATTTTGCCAGTAAAAAAAAAAGTCTTACCCATAATCCTTGGAATATGTTTCAGAGTTCCTAAATTCAAGGCCAGATTTTAATGCCAGCTCATAAGCATGTTCTGTAAAGTATAAAAACAAAACATAAAGGCCCAAACATTCCCAAAGGAAGAAGTTGCATGAAAATGTCCCCTGCTCTGGGACCTCACACATGACTGCTCCAAGTGAGTGGTTGGACATTTATGGTCTGTGAGTATTTTCAATTCCTGGCTTGTCTCAGAGAAGAAAACTTCTTCTTGGTTCTGCCTTGCATCCTCACCTCATCCTGCCACAAAGCAAAACCTCTCCAAGATAGGGAGCTCCTCCAGCATTCATATTGATGGCCATGAGGTTTTCTCAGGATATGGGCACCCGAGGGGACTCTCGAGAATGAGAAAACCACTGTAGGTTGTGAAGTTCCACACAGAAGACAAGACCACCTGCTACTTCTGATCAGTTAATTGTTCTCCGTTCTCTCAAAGTCAGAAATGAGGATGCTTTCTTCCAAAGCAGGACTATCAGCATTAATCTGTGGCAAATAGGCATTTCTGACCCACAGAATCCTGCGGAAGAGTTGGTTATTCTCTTTGTGCAGGCACCACAGGAAAAGGGAAATGGCAGCCAACATCACCAATGTCACAAGAACAGCCAGAGCTACAAGCCCACTGTATGATGCTGAAAAGGAAAACCAGAAATTGTTATTAAGCAAATACAGCTACAATTATAGGTAATTCTAAATGTAAACATATAGCTGTTTTATGGAAAACATATTACTACTCCTTATATGTCACACATTTGAAATTACAGATTGAGCAGTGAAAAATGTTATCTCACAAAATATCAGCTCAAAATGTGTATTATTCCTTAATTAAAAAAAAAAAAAAAAACTTACCTTTTTCAGAGGGTTCTGTTGCATCAATATCTGAAATAAAATCCAGAATGGTCACAAACGTATCCACAGAGGTAACAGAGGTTATTATATATATTCACTTTTAAATGGATACTGAGAAGAAAATCTACCTAAAACCAACAAGAATAGCCTGTTCTTTGTTTAATTTGACTCATGTAAATGTTATTCCAACTGGCCAACTTAAACATAATCTAGTATGTTATTTAAAATCCCTTTAATTTGGTGGAATATATTAATTGGCATTTGTGCAAGGATGAGCAGCAGTATTTACCCACTTTTTAAAGTACAAATGCATGAAGAAAACCATGCAGAGGTAGATCAATCTGACTAATGGGTCTGGCAGTGACTGAGGGATTTTGTGTGGGCTCTGGAAACACCTGAGCTCTCTCACAGACCCACGTTCCTACTGCTGTGATGCCTGTCCAGCTCTCCCAGGCTGGACCTGCCCACCCAGCAGGGCTGTGGAGGTCACCCTGCAGCTGGCACGGATGCAGCAGCTGCCCAGGTTCCCCAAACAGAGGTCATCCCACTGGTGGGGCTTTTACAGGGACTTTTCTTCTTATGCCAAGGGACAGAATTAAATGAAAATTAACAGCAAGTAAGCAAGCAACAAGGAACAAATAAAACAATGGTTATAAAGACAGAATTGCTTTCTTTTATGGAAGAACATACCTGCATCCATTTTACATACAAAACCCTTTTTTTCTCTGCAAGGAGATAATTGCCAGACTCCATCTGTGGTCCTCAAACTGATACAGAAATTCCCTTTGAGATTTTCAAATTCAGGCTCCCTGATGCCCCAGTTAGAATAATTTAAAGGAGAACCATCCAACCAGGAGACTGTCTCATCTATGGGCAGAAGTTAAAAATTATTACAAAATAGAATAGTATTTTGATAAATATTTCTGTTTCAGTTAGATTTACTCTCAGATGAAAAATATGGTATTATGGAATACCAGGACATTGTCTGTTTGGCCACTATATAATTTTTTTTCTTGAAGGATTTAAAAACATCCTATGTAGTTAACACTACAGAAGACAATCTGTAATGCATCTTTAAGAAGGAAAAAAAAAGGCATTTATATATACGTATGCATATTGAGTATTCAGAATACTGGTAACAATTGCAGAAAGCTTCACTGGTTTTACTACATCATAAACAGGCAAAAATCAGTGAACAAAATCTCAAAAAATAGCACTGTTTTGGAAAATGGTTATGCTAGCATTAAAAAAACCAAAACCCAAACCAGATTCTCATATGTAGTTCTATTCCTCCCCAAACTTACTCTCTGTAATAAGCAGGATGTTCAACCAAACCATTTGCACAGAATAACCAAAACTGTGTAACTCTTCCAAAATGAAGGCATTTTCATCTTCATCTTGAATAGTTAGAAGCTTTGATCCTACAAATTAAACACAGAACAAATTTTCAAGCAATCCATGCCATTAAAATGTAACATTATATTTCAAAATTTAACATTATGAGTCTTAATTGAAAAGCTTGAAAACTCTGGTTACACAGTATAAGTTCTTAAATTTGTAATTAATGTCATAATGCTCAGGCAAATATAAAACTGTTCTCACATGACTTCAAAACAAATTTGAAGAGAAAAAAGTTAATTTTATGTGTTATTGGAGAAACCAGTATTTTCACATGGAGAGGAACATATTTTTATGTATGTTGTCTCCAATATTTCATAGTTGGCTTATGAGTTCCACAATCGTTGTCTTGAAACAGAGGAAACATATGCCATGATTTCAGTCATTTCAGAAAATAAACTGTTTTAAGATATCACAATGACATTTGGTAGATACAAAATAATCACTTACCTTGATTTTTGCAGACTTCATATGCAGTATCAAAACTCATGCCCTGCAGAACTGTGGAAAAGCTGTAACAACTGTTTTTGAATTTGATCCAGGGTACAGTTTTTTCTGAGCATAAGCCTTTATAGGCACTGAGTTTCTGTTCTGAGATAGAAGTAACAGCACGGCTTTATTGGCACAACAAAATACACATTAATATAACATTCCACACACTTCTTTTGGAGTAATGCTAATAAGCATGTTATTGTGTTATGCCTCTATGTTTTTCAAAATGAAAACCTAGCAGTTGTTGCATATATTTGTATCAAATGAGTGCAATTGGTTTTATTTCTGATCAAAAGCCTTGCTGGATTGCAACAGCAGGATCAGGACAATCTAACTGATAGTGATGTGCAGAGGTGGTCATGACCAAACCATGGGCCCAGGTGATCAACAATGCTGAATGGGAACTATTTGGAGAGCTGGATGGTGCCGCAAGACCCTGCAGTCCTGGACTGAATGGAGTTCCAGACCTGAATTCTGGATTCAACTGAAGCCCAGGTAACTGACAGGGCATTGCAGGAAACATAACATATTTTAGGATACAGAAAAATATTCTTATCTTTACTAAAAAAAAAAATTGCAAAATCTTTAATGTGCTTATCAGCGAAGATGTGATTAATTTTTCACTTTGCTCTAAATGCTTCCCTTCTCCCATCCCACAGTTAATTACAGCAAACTGAATTTATTTCCCTTTAAGCTAGGTCATTAGCAATCCTCATTTTTCACAGATAATATAGTGTTCACGGAAGAGACAGAGTAACTAATTTTCCTGTTTCTTTTCTATTATGAAAGTTCTCTTTCCATTCTCCTACAGATCAGACCCAATGACCAATATTTTATCGGAAAAACATAGTTTCACAAGTAGGAAATACAGAGAAATACACTTCAGTTTTAAATAATAGTTAGCCTTGCTTAACATTCTTAACCTCAAACCAACTAATCTCCTTTCACATATTTCCACTGTCACTACACACACTTGCAGCTGCAAAGATTTAATATAAACCTTGACTGTGACTTACTAGGTGGCACATGGCAAACTGCTCCTTGCAGAAATTGTTCACAGTTTGCACTTTTCCAGTGCCCTGAAGCATCCATGTAAACACAGCTGCCAAAGGCCTGGGACTCGTCGTCTTCCCAGAAGGTAAACAAGGACCTGGTCCCATCCGACCACTCAAAGTTAAGCCCGTTCTGCCAAAACAAAGGTCAGGTTATCATTTTGATATGCTTTAGCACCAAGTTAAACTTCTTTTCGTGGTATCCTCACCAGGTATTACAGAATGTCTTAATTTGCTAAAGGCTTGGTGGATCCAGATGGATCTACAAAAGGCAGAGCCAAGGATCTTCCTAACTCACTCTTGGGAGACTACAAACTACATCTCATCTTTTGTTTTCAGCAAGCAGCTATTTGGGCCATTGAGCTACTGCAAATGAAAAAACAAAATTTCAACATTGACACTACAAGAGATTTCTTCTTTTTTCATGTTTTTAAAAGTTTTCTATGGCATTTAGTTTTCAGTAGTCATTGTACCAAACAGGCTCTCACTGGACTTTCACAATATGTTGCCAAAAAAACCCCAAAAAACCCCCAAAACAAAACAAAACAAACAAACAAAAAACCCCAACAAAACCAAAAAACAAACCCAAAAAAGCCTCAATTTTTCCAGAGTTTCATCTCCAGATGCAAACTTTCTGTGACTTCAAATCAATGCGACAGCTCACTAGCTTATTACTGGAAAAACTCCTTTGCAGCACCGTATTATCATATTCACAGCCAGGAAGCCTCCTACGTACATCCGAGGTGAAGAGCCCAATCCAGTGGCTGTATCCCAGGCGATTGATGATGACTGTGAGGAAAGCTTGGTGGTACTGGTCAGTAATGCTCACCAACTCCGCACTGTTTGCCATGCAGGCTTTCACAGCTGAAGACCATGTAAAATTCCCACTTATTAGTTTATATATTCTGTTTCCATATTCTAAAGTATCTGGCACAGGATACATATCAGATGCATTGATAAGATGTCTGGATGTGTCTGTTATAAACAGAAAAAAAGAACTTATTTTTAAAACAGACAACTTGATCACAGCTGAGCAGCTCCTAAAAAAAAATCAGAATTATCCTTGCAAACAAAAAAAAAAGTTGCAAACTCTTTGGTTTTAGGAAGGCACTGTGAAATTTAAAAAGAAAAAGACAATGACTACTAGAACAGTATCTGAAATTCCATCACAAGACTCATTACAGGAATGACTGAGTTTAATGTATAAACAAACACCCCAAACCTGAATGAGGCTAGTTCCACTGACTGCACCTTTGGAGGTCAGTAAGAAATCATCTGGGATCAGGGCATATCCCAAATGTCCAGTAGCAGTGGGCTGCCAAGTGCTTTTGTTTCCTGATACTTTGCATGTAAATTAGATTACCTCTTTTTTGACCTGCTATTATTAATAATTTCCAAGATCAGCCTACATCATAAGGGCTGGCCTCAAAAATAATTGTAGTGATACAGCCAAGAGGATAATGAAGTACATGCTTTTGAGGTTCTTGAGCTCTTCTTTAATATTCATGAGCCAATGGAAGGAAGATCACAGTGTGGCACTTAAAGAGAAATCCTCTGCACACGGAGACTTAAACCCCTTTTTGATGGTAAAAATAACACAGCAATGTCCAAAACCATGAAAGGAATAATCAGGGTTCTTAGATTTAAGGAATAAAGACAGAGAGTCTCCCATGATAAATAAAAATCAGAAGACCGAGACCATCTCACCCTAGCCCAGTCTGTCTGCACTTGCTCTTTTACAGGAGGCAAATGCCTTTGCTAATGTGTATGGATGCCTCCAGTATACTTTAAAAAATGCTACAGTTTTGATCCTTTTTGTCAGTTTGGATTAATTATTTCTCACTGTAAAGCTTCTGTGTGATTACAAAATGAAGTGGTTGCTTTGCTGCAAGGTAGAATGTTTTTAGACTTGGTTCCCTTTATGACTAAGAGAGGAGGAGGAGGAGTGTTAACAAACATCTTAAAATGGTAAATTAATTTATTACTTGTCATTCACAAATCATTTTAAATTAGAAATTTCTAAGCAAGTTCTGCTCTTGAGCTAAATGAAGCACCTTGTTTTGTTCTAGCTTTCAGTGTGTGGCACTGCTTAAAAAAAGAAAAGGCAGAAAATGCTGTAAATCACTGACAATTCTAACTCAAGCATCACTGAGAGAGGAGTTCAGTTCAGATCCCCTGCTGCTTTATTTCATTTTAGTCTCCTTCAGAAAAACAATTCAAAAAAGGGGAAATGGAATGCATGCAGGATGGCAGACACAAAACACCAGCTCATCCTTCCAGGAATTGACACATTTGTTTGGACACTTGAGCGAATTTAGCAGTTCGCTACTGCCAGCAAGAGGCAGTCTCAGTATTCCTTTCCTTGCTTCTCTGCCCTTCCTGCTGCATATTCCCTGGTCTGGTGCTTGCCCGACCCTGTCCAAAGCTGATACAGCATTTTAAAAGCTGCAGAAAATAACATTACTTAGACAGAAATAAATAAACAAAGCAGGAGGGGAAAAGAAGAGATAGGAAAGTTTTCTAATGAATTAGCAAGCTGAACTGCGTGATAGTTTGGGGTGGTGCCATGGGTGTCCCACTGGGGAGGCAGGATGGTCCCTTCAAACCCAGAAGCACTCTGCTGTCCTGGGGCAGTGCTGAGCAGCATTACAGCCACAGTCCAGTGGCCAGTCACCCCACTGCTGGCAAAATCTTTAATTGGAACAGTGTTTCAGTCTTGTGAATTCCTTTAGCTTTACCCAACAGTGCTCAGTCATGTATTAACTTGTGCGAGTGGGTATCTTAAAGACTGTGGGCCTGAGCAACACTGATAGGAAGGCATATCAAAAGGTATATACCAGACCACATCACTGGGATTCATTCTAAGAAAAGAAACTTTTTTTTGGACAGCTATAACCCAAAAAGGATAATTTGAGGAATGGAATGTTCCCCAAATGACCACCAGAGACCCTCAAAAGACCCCTACTCTAATGTAAATAAGCTCTGAGAAGTGATTTAAATATGCAAAAGGATTCACAGGAATATTTAGCATATATGTATGAGTTTTGGGAAATGTAATAAATATGCATAAGTTACACAGATTTCAACTAGTTTGTTGGCTGGCTGCGGGGCATGGAATAGGAGGAGATACTCCGTGCATGCCTGGCACCAAAATAAAGTAATGCAGCTTTCTAATACTGAAATTACAGTGTTAGAGAGTTTTATTCCTGAATTTCAGTGATGCAGCTGGGAAACGAGGGTAGGATCCTGAACATCCCCAGCAGCCCAAATCCTTGCCAGAGCCCTGGCCACCAAAAGGCAACTTTTCGTTCCTGCCTTTCCACACCTTCTCTATTTGTCTCAAGAAGCAGCAAGGGCTTAAAATACAAACATTTGGGAGGTAACTGAAACAAACCAGCAGGAAAACACATTTATTTATTTTTCTGCACTATGTACAGGATTACTCCAGCCCTTCCCACAACTGTACTTCCCAATAAATGATGTAAAATCCAGCTATGCTTTGCTTGAGTCAAATGTGAGCACTGCCCAGAGCTTTTAATTGTTCTGCTTCTCAACTGGCTGTCCCTCCCCTCCCAGGCAGCAGCAGGAGAGTGTTGTCTCTTTATCCCAGGGCTAAACTTAGGGGTGATAATATAATATAGAGCTGAGCCATACAAAACCACCCTCACAGTAAAGGCAATAGCCAAGAAGACTCTTAGAGGCTCAGATTACAGCCCTCCCTTTGCCTCAGGGTTAATAATTTGCTGCTGGTCTCTTTGGGTGACATGCCCAGGCTGTGTTGTGCTGGCAGAGGTGAAGCTGCCCCTGGGAAAGAGCTCCAGAGCTGCCCACAGCTCTTAGCTGAGAGGCAACACCACAGGGTGGCTGGAGGAAACACAACAAGCCATGTTCTTCCCAAATGCTTTGCGCTTCTGGCAAGGGAACTTTATGGTACCAGAATTAGAGAACTGTGGTACTAGAAAAGAGAAGCCAAGCTCTATCCAATCAGCCAGTCAGGTTCACACTGTTCAGAAAAATACATTTTCTAGGGTCTATTCTGATCTAATATTGCAAGTTACAAACCCCCACCCTAAATCATATTTTCATCAAAATTACCCTTAGTTTAACCTTTTGTAATTTCATGTGATTACTCTGCTGCAATGAGAGAAAATATGAAATTTCATCTCTATTCCTGATTCAAAGATACACTACAGAATGCTCAAATTAGGAGGAAAACTTAATAACAGAATATTTTTTTAGCAATTACTTCTACATCCCAGATTTATTACATAGTGTAGAGCTAGTCTGTCTAAATAGCAAACTGTCTTAGAATTCTTTTATGTTCCTTGTTATAGAGACACTTATAAAAAGCTGCTTCTAGATAAAAACAAAGTCAGACAAATTCAATACAGTAAGAAAACAGAAGCAAAGCAAGACAAAACCTTACCCTGAGTCTTTTGGCAGACAAACCCATATTTTTTCTGACAGTTTTCTAAGTACCATTTTCCCGTAAAATAAAAATTAGGGTTATTTGATACCAATGTACACAGTGGAAGTTGGTCTTGAATGTTAAAATGCTGTCTCTGCAATCAACACAGAACCTTATATTAATTTAAACATACACTGTGTAAAACAATGCATAATTATCACATCAAATTTAGGAGAATAATTATCTGAAAGTCTCTATAACAAACATTTAGGTAGAACAATGAATCCCATAATCCCAATGAGTCCCATAAATACAGTTTGAAACAATAACCTCATAATTGAAAAGTCATAAATTTTCACTGAGCAAACTAAAAGGCTAGCCCCAGCTGGGACCTTCCCCCAACTGGGAAATTCATAATCTTGTTCCTAAACTTTGCTCAGACCAAGCATCTCATACTAACCATATAATTCAAACTCTGCTGCTTAAAACCAGCTGCAAGAAAATGTGAGTAGAGCCACAAATTATGTAAATGTCTCTCTCAACAGTGCTGGTTTTGCTACTTCTAGTTATGCCTATGAATCTGTGCCCACAGTTCTTTGAAGTCACAAAAATTAAAAGAAGCCTAAACTGCTGTAACAACTTTGGCCTTGTCTTCTGGAAGTCGTGATTTTTATGGATAAAAAACTTCTCACTGTTATAACCGCCCTGAAAATACTCACATCTACTACTTCAACTGGAGACCAGTTGGAATATATTTGAGGATTTTCATTCAACCATTTTTCATAATCGTCGCTCTGGAAACCTATCCAAACACTAGTTTTCCATCCATATAGATTCATTGTTATGAAAGCTAGAAAATTAAACAGAAATAAAATAAACCAGTAAGCATTTAGGGACAGATGAAGTCTCTTGCAACACAATAAAGCATTGAAAAAAATTAATTTCCAATCAATTATATTACATAGTTACTAGAAAATAAGAACAGGAGTGGCATTTCAGTATCATCTAACTATAAATTCAGTTAAATTGATTAATTTCAATTGGGTCAGGATCTAGTCCATTAGCTAATAATACCCCTCCAATAATAATACAGTTCAACTGAGGCTTATCTCAGTTTTAGTTGAAGACAAGATTTTTCAACCAAAGATAGTCAGTGAGATTCCTCTCACCTCCAAATAAGTGGTATTACAAAAAGGGTGTGAAATTCAACTGCAGCTTTTTTATGAATAGGGTTTAGAAGTATTTCCAAATTTGCTGGCATTAATTTCTCTGGCACAGCCTAGTGCTATGCTTATGTGCTATAGTATAGATCTGATTTTAAGTACTAGTAAAGGATAAAAATGAGATATTAAGGTAGAAATTTTAAATAGCAAAATTTTAAAGGGCTATTCCATTGCTGAGGGTATTTTAATGCATGGTAAGCACAAAGAAATTTGCAATTATTCCTTAAAATGTACCTGTTGTATATCTCAGCAAACTTTTTTAAATTTTGGGAAACTGAGAAAGAGAAATGTTAATTTATTTAAAGCAGTAGAACCATGGGTAAGAGCTGAACAATCTTCTTTCCTAAATGGAGCTGAACAATCTTTTTTCCTAAATCTGTATCTAATATTAAATTTTACTACAGCATCCTAATGGAAGATATTTTATTTATTTAACAATATCTTCAGCACTCTACCTTGCTCCAGTTCATCTTCCAGGAAAGCAAGTGACCCATCATAGTTACTGCAGAATTCTTGTGCAGAGTACCAGTTTCTCAGATGATCTGAATCCTTTGGAATTTGTATTAAAAAGCACTGTTTCAAAAAAAGAAAGTAAACAAACTCGCTTTGTTTGTTTTTCTCCACTCATTTATCAATCACTAAGAGTGATCACCAAAACATTTCACATGCTGTTACTGAATGTTAAATATTTCACTGCTTCTGTCCTGCCGTGGACATCTCCCACATGCTTATTATGGGTTTTCAGCTGTGATCTGGATTGCGTTCAAATCAGTTGTTTCAAGGCAAACACAATTGAGGTTAAATTTGTCCTTGTAGTAACTGCAGCAAGCACTGGGATAAATCCAGCCACCTTGATGCATGTTGCTATTACGGAACTTGGGCATTTAAGAGCAGCCAGATGAAATAGTCACCTTTTGACCCTCAATTGCAAATAGACTTTGGCTTATAATTATCTTTAATGAAGCCCATTTGAAACAGCATTTTTAAGAGGACAGCAGCAATTAGGGATCCATTTAGCACATCAAGGGGTTAGAGACCTCTTTTGAGATCACAAAAGACACTTGGAATTGTCATATGCTGAAAAGAGAGGATGGAGCAGGCTTTTTATGGCAAAGACACAAATACGCTTGCATAGTTTTTGCATGTATGAGTATTTACTCCCTGAAACTAAGCTAGAATTTTTAACACCTTATTAAGACAATTTCTTAAAGAGTGGAAAGCTACTTAACAATAATAAATCTTTGTGTCAGTAGTTATAAACGTAAGGGTCGCATTTTCAAAAAGCAAGAAAATGTTTGAATATTAAGTAATCCTAAAGTACAATTTCCGTCCTAAATATGGAATGCATTTTGAACAATGAAACAGCATAAAAAAAGGTTTTACTTTGAATCCAAAGTGCAACCAGCCTTTAGGACATACTCCTTGTTGGTTCGGGTCTTTTGGAATCTCTTTCTCTATCTTCTTTGGAATTTTACGTTTACAGACACAGGGAAGAGAAACAGTACAGTTTTCATCACCCCAGAGTCCTGAGTAAAAAGCAAAATCACAGTTCAACATTGGTTTGAGAATTGGAAAGGGTTTTTTTCTTAGTTTAGATATTGTTAAGAAGCATATCCTTTAGTATTTGAGTAAAAAGAGATTCTACATCAAATACAATTGGACATACTGCATTACAGAAGATTTGATGGTTCTTGGGGTACATACTTTTATTAACAGTTTAATTTTATGAAGTAAAACCAATACCTCTACACTGACTCACAGAACATATGACTATATCATCATTTATTTAAAAGATAAGTTATGCAAAAAAAAAGAAAAATATGCCTTCCAGATAAAATAGTTTGACCTTACATTGAAAAGTTTTGGCAAGAGCCAGATGATGATATAAAATGCTGACCTGCTTAGGAGGAAAACACACTTTTCAGAGAACTCAACAAATTTTTGGCCAGCCCCCACATTTGGCCAGCTGAGGGGGATGGGTGGGCATCTCTTCCTTCTATCTGATACTAACTATGGTAACGGCAAATTCAAGCATTCAAAAGTAGTGAATCAAAACCCCAAGATTATAAGTGGAAAAAAAGCAAGTTTTATATTTTTTCAGTTTTGACTTTTGAGGCTGGGATTACAAGAGTGCAGCTGGATTAATCTTTTCCAGCTCTTCTCACAAATACAAATCTGGCTATTTTTATTTTCCTTGGAACCTGACACGTTTACTTTATCATTGACTCGCAGATCGTCAGAAAAAAGACACTGTGAGATGATAGCAATCTCTAAACCAGCAGCACTGTGATTTTTTTCCTTTTATTAATCTAGTAAAATATAGAACTATGCCATGATCAAAAGGCTAGCACCAAAATCATGGCACCCAAAAATCCCTCAGCAGATTGGCTATGGGATCAAAAATAAGCTAGAAACCGGAGTATTTAAAGAATGTGCTGATAGAAAAATTGTTTATAGATGTAGGAAAAATTGTTGCTCAGTCCATCTGGGTCATTTGGTTAGGAGGAAACTATTTGTGAACAACATCAATGCTTTAACATTGCTGCTGTGCCACAAAACAGACCAATTACAACTGAAGTATCAGTATCACTGGAATCTTGGTATTTTGACATTAGAGAGCTGTCAGTATTAATCGACTTTTAAAACCTACAACCTAGTCTCTGAGCAGATTAATGATATTTCATAATTCTTCCCTTAATCACAGAAGCAGTTATGCAAATTATAACCATGGAACAGGACTTTAATATGGATTGCATTTCTTAAAAGCAATGAAAAAAAATTATAAACCCTTTGGCCAACAACAGAATTAAGTCACAATTCCTGCAGCAAAAGGAAATATAAAAGAAACCTGTTTGTGATGAAATGAAGCCACATCTTTTCCCTGGTTTCTGCAGATCTGTTTCCCTCCCTTCGTCCCAGTTCTGGTACGTTACTGGTGATTCATCTCTCCAGCTGCACAAAAATATTAAGAGTGAAGTTTCACTTTTTCCTATCCTTACCTAAAATTACACCCTTTATTAGAGGGTTCATCAGGAGATGCAAGGGAGAAAGTAAACAAACAACTACCATGACCAAGGTCAGTATCAATGTCTTTTACAACCCTGTCAGAAGGAGTATTGCAATATGGAGACAAATTAAGAGCAAAATTATTCTGAATGAGAACTGAAGTTGTCTCTTGAATATCCCACTCAGCCCCCAGACTGCTTTGGCCCATCATACTGAGACAGGTCATGCCAAGCACAACTCATAGCAGCTGTGGCATACATGAATTCTTACCGAAATTCATCACTGAGGTTTTCTGCATGCAATCCAATCCACCAGTGAACATCACTATTCGACAGCTATAAAAGAAATGTTTTGCCATGTGTTTAGCTGTTGGTGCCCTCTTTCCAAGCATAAACAAACTCCTAAAGTGAGACTCTGTATTCAAATTGCATCTCCATTGGGCTCCAATGGAAAGAGGATGTGCTAAATCCTGCCCAGGTTAATTCATGTCACTTCAGTGAGGTTATTCATGTTGAGTAGAGCATAAGCTCCCATATTTCCATGGGATTGCTGATGTGTTTTCTGTAACTGAGGAATTTACACTTTTAGGAATTTACAGTCTATCTGGTTTGAAAAGACTGCAGTCTTAGACCAGAGTTTGTTTTTCCTCGACTCCTAAATTTAGACAATAGCAAGTATTTCATTTAAGCACTAATATACTGCTGATCCTTGATGTATCCAAAATGCTTTCTATGAACATTTACTGACTTTGTATGGCTCATACAAGAGTTTTCTAGAGATACTTTCCAGATTGATTCCTGTTCTCATGAAAGGATCTAGACCTGTGCTTCTAAAAGCAAAGTGTTATGGAAAAGGCGTGGAAATAATGTAATTCCAACAGCCATGTGTTATTGCTTTGTTGAATTAATTCTAGCTTAAGCTATGAATTGGTTCCACTTTCAGGGCTCGCCGTGCAGTCACAGTTTGGGGGCTCTTGGAAAAAGAAAAAAACCAAAAAGTTCTGAAAGTGTAGGACACTAGGAAGCCACCTTGTCTCTGTGAAGCATTTATTTTTGTCAGAAAGAATGGAAGTCCAGCCTGTGTTGTGTACTCACACTGTCCTTGGAGTTACAGTTAGGATATCTCGAACTTACATCTTATTTAGCAATATCAAATGAAGAAAATAGACATTTCTAACAAATGGAAAACTCTGGAATGTTCTCTGATTTGGTATTGCCTGGTTCCAGAGTTTAGTTTTCTAATCATAGCACTCAGCCTACATATTACAGTTTTTAAAGAAATAGTGAAAAATGAGATCCCAAATTCCATGCAAAGAAATTTTGACCAAGTTGTCTAATGACACAGGCAAAGTCCGTGTGGACTGCTGAGTATTATTTCAGTGATTGCCATACTTACTCCTGCTTCCACAGGAAAGTAGTTACAATCACTCAGGGATAAGTGTGGCTATGCTGGGAAAGCTCAGCCAAAGGCAGCAGGCTTTGAAACAGCTATGTCGTTTTCTGAGACAAAACTTCAAGAAGTTAAGCTGACTTCCAGTGTCAAAAGACTAGATTTGGCTTTTTCATTGCAGAACGCTCACAGACTTTCAAAATACCCACTAATTTTAATGATAAATCTACTTTTAAAAGATCTCGTATAAGTAAATATGACTTTAAAGCAGCATTCTAGTTATCCATTTTAAGTGATCTTAATTTGGAAAAATACATATGTTTTTAAAGTTGTATCACTTTTTGAGTCATAAACATTCAGCGTTAGGTTAGCAGAAAATAGCCAATTACCACCTGAAGGTTTATGTCTTAAAAGGGGTAGTTCTTACCTTTCTTATTTTACTTTCAATAAAGGCTTGTTCACCAGAAGAATTTATCATTGCCAGTCCACCCCGAAGCCAGCCACAGACAAACTTACAGGTTTCCCAGTCCCCAGGGCTGACATGGAAAAGATACTCTGCTCCTTGATAATATGACCAGGGCAGTTCTAGAAAATGAGTAAAAGAGTCAGTGGTGTGCAGGGGTAAAAAACTCATTTCAAGTCTCATCTTTTTTTACCCCCATGGCCTGCCTTCAGCCATGTATCAGAGGACAAATATGCTACTAGGAACAGCAGAACCATATTTAACATATCAATTTGTGGAGGGAAAAAGTGACTAAGAGTCTTTTTTTTTTTTCTAATATTTTATCCTGTGACACCGCAGTAATATCAAGAGAGTTGTCAAGACTTAACAGAAGGGCAGTTTCAATGTGATGGAGAGTTTATCAAACTCCTGTGCTTATTACTGGCGATATTCCTTAATCCAACCAAAGCAGTATCTGATGCTCTAGTGTTCCTAAACAACAGAGGCAGATTTAATCTGTGACAAGAAGTGCAAATTTTCAACTTAGAATATTTTAGTTATTTTATTTTTAACAAAGGCTTAAATTGTATTTCCGAGTTATATCATTTCAAGATGAAAAAAAGAAAGTATTTTCGTACCAGCTGTGTACCAAACTGGACTCATTGGCATCACACCTGCAAGAAAAAAAAAAAATCCAAACAAAAAATCATTAAGAATATTGTTATTCTTGTCCAGGGATAAAAAAAAAAGGAGTCAAACATGGGATAAAATAATTGCCACACTCACTAAAGAACATTTACAGTAATATTTATGAATGACAACTTTGAATAAGTATTTCTAACCAACTGCTAATCTTTCTATATATTTTTAAACTGACTGCTCACATTAGATCTGTTAACTGGACAAGAAACATTAGTGGAGTAACCTATATGGCTTTGCCATGATTTCATGCAGAAAACCATTGAGAACTCCAGAGGTGGCTAAAAAGGAGACTTCTAGATTGTTTTTTTCTACTCTCTCCTGAATTGCAAGTAATGTGTATAACAGACACCGTATGTTAATTAACACTTCACCTTTTGGTATTTTGCATATCCATTCACGCTTTTCATTGCAGTGTGCTGGAAAGACTGTTCTGTTTACTTTGAACACACCACAGTTTCTTGAGTCATCTTCAACATACTTGTCCTCCAAAAATGAAGATACAACCTGAAAACAGCACATTCATTTTCTTTCACTGACAACCCAAGATGAAGCCTTTAAAAAAAATCTCATAATGGAGAAAAAGGAAGAATTTAGACATGTGTGTACAATAAGAACATCTAAGCAACAGCTAGAGGACCACCTAAATTATGATGATAAAATACAAATAATAGGGTCTATAGTCAAGTTCTCCCAATGGGCTGTCCAACTTACTCATCTTATATCAGACTTCTCATCTTCAAAAAAATAACTGAATAGCTATGAAACCTAACAAATTTTTGATATAATTTACAGCAGTTGCCCACATCTAAAAGCCTTTGCCTCGGTTCAACGAATTCTCAGATATGACTTGAAAGGTTACTGAAATAGAGAGTGAACAGATAGTTACAGGTGTTCTGTCAGACCACTGCCACGTGCCTCCAGAAAGCGCATTTCTTTTATTAAATCCAATCCAGAACTGTCTCTCTTCTGTTCTATAACAGAAACAAAAAAAATAACATTTCTCATGCACTTTTTCCTTAGCCATTTCAGAAATAACTTTTTAATAGTAAAATACTCATACTGATTTCTTCTTGAATTCAATATATCATTCCATAATACATTTCTTAACTTTTTATTATCCTTGAAGTAAACTCTTGCTTTTCTACTAAAAAGCTAAATTATACTTTACAAGATGAAAACATTTAAAATAGGATTAAAATTGTTAAGCCTCTATCTTGATGAGGAATGTTAACTCACAAAAACACTACCTTGACAATAACAGCTGTTCAACATTTATCACAAAGATCATCTTCAAAAAGAACCACATTGCAATATTGCTAATGCATTTCACCCGTTTTTAAGTTAGAGACTTCTTTGGATACTAGTAAAGAGGATGGAATAACTGAAATTGTAGATTAGTATGATTGAGATATATGTTGTTGATCTTAAAAATATATTTACCTATCAAAAATTGTATATAAAAGATTATTTAAAAATGTCTCTTCATAGATGTGGCTAAAACTAGCAAGATGTGCTCCAAAATCTTGACATAATGCTTCTGCTTCATCCCATGTTCTTCTCATCAGAACTTTTTCATTGTGAAATATCTGCAATAAAATAAACATTGGCATAAAGGTAGTTGATTTTAGAGAGCAGTTGTTTTAGAAACTCATAAAAATCAAATATTAGTCACCGTTTTTCCAAACTAAAGCCATTTATATTCCAAGTATAGCTCTGATTCTTATTACTTTCACTCACTCACTTTCACTCACTTTTAAATGCAGTGAAGGATGGTAACAGGTAACTTTTGTTTGTTGAGTGAAAGAAATAATGCATTATCAAAAATCTTTTAGGAACAGCATATCCCTAAGATGGTGTAGAATCAGAAGAACTCAAAGCAAGTTTGACGTGTACCTTGTAGCAGTTGAGCAGATTAGGTTCTGACTCCCATCCAAAAGAGCAGGAACTTGAAAGTTTTTGAAAAGTAAGTTCAGGTTCTTCATAAGAATTGACTTTTTGCTTGCACAATGACATTGCTTTGAAGTTCTTACAGTGTTTCACCTCCCAATAACCAACAGGGTGCTGCCCTCGCATGGCCACACATCCTCCAGAATGACCTAGACAAGGGAATAAGTGTTGAATACCAGAATAAAACATCTGAACATTGTGATTTTTTGGTGAAGTGGCTTTTTTATTGACATGAGTTTCTGGATAAAACCTTAATGAAGTTACAAAAGTAGCAAATTCTTTGGTCAGCAGCCAGCTTATAAGCCTGTCTTGGCTGGCTTGAACTCGTAAAATGAACCATGACAAAGGGTTCCTCTCACAAAATGCAGAAGAACAAATGCAATTAAAAACATTACTTTTGCAAAATGCAGTAGTAAAGCAATAAATGTAAAGTGTCCAAATTGAAGCCATTATTAAAATGGAATATCTTTATTATGATGTCTCTGTTTTCAGGTACTGCTAAGTAGTTCATGTTTCAAAGGCTGAACAACTATTTCATTTTTTCACTTTTCGTTTCCTTGGAATATTTTCCTTAGAATTACTACAAAACAAACAAGATCAAACTCACAAACCAAGTAGCAGCAAACTACAGGGGAAGAAGAAGAAACCTCCACACAGTGCTCTTATTCACAGAAAGGTATCTGGCAATCTCCAGCCGTTTTTTCACATAAAAAGCAAATTTCAAACTGTAACTGTTACTGAATAAAATTCTTGACTTTTCAAGGACTTTTTGGTGGGAATCTCAGGAAGCCCTTGAAAAGTCCATAAAGAAATGTAGGAAAAACACCATGTATGTTTTTTGGACGTTTTTTTATAAACATGATATATACAATAAATGCATTATAGTCCATAAAGGAATGTATGAAAAACACCTCACGGGAAAAGAAGAATTTCAGGGATTAGCTGAGTCTGTAAGGCGGATCTGACCATGGGGAACTTCAGGCACAAGTCTGTAACATAAGCCACAATTCTTCCCTAATATGGGAAACAGAGCACAGTCCCAACTTTCCAAACCATTGATTTTTTTTACCAGCATGTTACTCACGTGGCTGATACTTGTTCCAGTTTGTGTAGCCCACAGAGCGATTCTTTCCTGCTGTACTTAGCCAAAAGTACTCTCCTGTGTTGTTAAGGTCTTGCAATCCTATCCAAAAATAAGTTCTCTCGGATTTTACCATGCTGCGGATCATGCTGCTGATAAAAGCTTGTTCAAACCTTAATAAAGTAATCAAGATACAGGTTTTTAGGATAAAATAGGTAAATTGGTATTTCAGTGAGTAGCTCTCATGAAATAGTTTAAATTATATGAGAAGAGAAAAATGTAATAGAGGTACTTAATTTCCTTTATAAAATGCTGTGGGGAACTTCAGGCACAAGTCTGTGGCACAAGCCACAATTTTCCCCTATTTTTTTCAGTATTTGAGCACATAAAAGAAACACTAGAATCAGATCTTACCACCTCAATGCTTGAATTACACGATGTAAAGACAGAATGTATTAATGATGCACAAATAAAGCCAAGACACTCCCTGAATGAAGGAGAAAAGTTAGTGGGGTCTGAAAAGGCTCCAGAAGAAAGAAAGAAAGAAAAAAATCTCTGCACAGAATTGTCCTATTGGAAGCAGGCACACAAACTAGTGCTAAGAAACCAGAGCTGAAGGACTCAAAGCACTCCTGCAGAAAGAATCAACTCTTCCTTCTTTATTTTCTTCACTAAAGTTATGTGAGCAATATATACACCTTTTTGCAAGTAATAATTGTTGTATATAGTAACCCAATTGTCACTTAAATGCAATTAGTTCTGATATAATTGGTATAGGATTGTACAAAAATACTTCAGTTTACAAGCACATTTAATCAGCTGACTATGAAAAAAAGTACAGCAAAGCAATTTCCCAGTTTGATGAAGACTTACTTGACATTCTGGTTTCACAAACTCTGAAAAGAATGGCTAAGTACCATAAGGGTGATATTAATGTAAAAAACGGGACGCATCTATCATACTTCGTGTGATTCAGAACTTGTACTTAATCTTCATTTCCTCTGCATGTTCTCTTTTATGTCAACTCTCCTTCCTCTACAAATTGCTATCTAGTGAACATTTTAGAATCAATAAATGAAAAGCTTTTGCATTTTTCACTCCAGAACAAACCTTAGCAGTAATTTGAAAAACCCCACTAAACTAACATATTATTGCTACTCCTTGCCACTGAAGCTACCCAGAACTGGAAGTAACCAACATCATAATTAGTGATAGCTACACCTGGAAGTGAAGGGGGAAAAAAAAAAGCAGAAAAAGACAGAAGACATGATTCTAGTGATGTGCAGCATGCCCTCAGCTCCCTGCCACATTCGAGCTGCCAATGCTCAGCTGCAGGAATTTGTCCTTTATTCCCCCTGAAAGGACCATTGTCACACTGCAGCTCAGTGCTGCACGCCCTGTGTCCAATCCTGAAACCACCTGGCAGGACAAATTCCCATTGATGTAAATCCTTTTGTAGGGTAGCCAATGTTTTCCTAAAACACCTACCCACTATTCATCTGATTGCTGGTGGTTACTGCCTCTGGTCTAAAGGGAGGGGACATTTCCTCGTATTTTTGGGGTTTGGGGTTTTTTGGTTGTTTGGGGCTTTTTTAAACAATAAATATGCAGTGGTTAAACTATCTAGGTAACTTATCTATCAGTATGCAAACTGTAATGGAAAGCCAACACAAAGGCTAAATACTAAAGACAGCAGAGAAAACCCAAGCATCTGGACATCTGCAGAGAAGAAAGCTCTTGCTAAAGCTGGAACAGAGGTAAATAAGAACAAGGCATGGGAAAATAGCAACAAATGATTTCAAACAGTTACTCTCTTACCCTGTTTGCTGAGAACTCACATAAAATGAATACATAAATAGAAACATTTTTAAAACATTAATTGTTTTGGATTAAAATTTTATATATTTTCATTACAAAAAATAAGTAAATTTTCATTTTTCAGTACACCTTCCAAGTAAAGTTTCTTAAAGATGTTACATACCCCTGTAGAAAGCATTTTCTTTAGATTCCTGCGTGCCCAGGTGTGCACATTGCTGTAAGTGTTTATTAGCCTAACAGTTGCTTTTTACAAAATTTATTTTTAATTAAAAAGTAAAGCAAAGCACACCCTTGATTTTAGCCAGTGTTAGTAATTATGCTCACCTCTCAAGCAAAAATTATTTCACTATGGTAACATCTTTTGCCATGCAACACTTTATAAAGTTAGAGCAGCTCTTGTTAGAGGTATCTTCACACTGTCTGATAGGATTAACTACCTGTTTGTTACTGATACAAGTGCAGATGGGCAGAAATAACCACTGGAAGCATGTTCAAAACTTCGAGGGGTACTGTCGATTTTGTAACAATATCCACCATGTCTTTCCCATCCCTTAAAAAAAATGAACATTATTTTATAAATTATTAATTGTTGTATATTTGTTAAAAACGTGTTCCCCTTTTGTACCTTCTGTCTGATGATCCCTGGAATCCCTATAGCTCTTTTCTTTTCAACCATGGTTGAAGAGCAGTTATCCTCAAGGTCACTGAAAATGTGGGTATCAGATGAGCCAGAACACTGAGTCAGTAGTCAGCCTGTCTCATTTAATCTCATTATGAGTCTTTTATTTCATACTATTCACCCCTGGATGTCCAAGAGACACCACCTGGACTGGTGTAAGTTCTGCTGGTGTGAGTTCATGCAGCATACCTGCCTGGTCTTATGACTATGTTTCAAATAAGCAAGAGAATAAAGAAATAATACACTGTCTCAGTCCAATCCATCTTGAAGCAACATACACAGAGTTGAACCAGATGCTCTCACTTTGCCTTTTCCATGAGGGAGGTCCTGCTTGCTGGGGAGGTCACAAAGGGCACCATCAAGAACAGTTTGATTGTGATATTAACAGCAAAAGAGAAAAAAACAGGAAAAGGATAAGCTCTTTTTCTGCTCTCCACCATAAGGTACAATGAAATATACAAGAAGTTGCTGCAGACTTATGCAGGATAACAATCAGTGATTGTGCACATCCTTCAGCCTTGCTGAACCTGATGGATCTTCAGCTTCTAGTCATGAGTGTGCTTGCTGTCAGAGCAGCTGACAGCTCTGCTGCCATTTACTATCCCAGTAACCTGTCCCAGTGCTTGGAAGCACAGCCCTTCACGTGGCACAGCATGCACTGCAGTACCAATTCCTGTGGTTTCACCTAAACAACACAGTTGCATTGGTCAGACAGTGGCTTTGCAAACAGAAATAAACTAGTGGGTTGAGGCTCTTTCCTATCTGCTATATGGGACATCTCATGGGGAAAATGCAGCACCCAGGGACCCAGAAGGTTCTTGGCTGTCCTTCAAGGGACACAGCAATGCTGCTGTCGCTTTGATGGGCACTCAAACTCCAGGACTGAGGGCTGGAAGAGAGCTAAATATTGTCAACAATCCCCTCTATGGGGACACAGCTAAGAAACAGAAAATGTCTGGTTTCCTTCAACCGGAATTCTTGAGTGATAAATACACTGGTTCAAAGGAGGCCAACACAATCATCCTAACCTCTCAAAAAGATTTTATAGCCTTAATAGCAATTATCTTCTTAAAAGTACAATTCTCTTCTGTTACAATAGCCATAAAGACAAATGCACAATTTAGTACAATTGTATTATCTTTTGATGCACTAAATAAAGTGTAGGGATCTGGAGAAAATCACCTGTACAAATACAGTAGTTCTATACCTGGGGCCTTCCAACTTGATTATCAAGCAGCTGATAACTTCACAACCTGTTCCTAAAGCTGGTTGAAAGAAAATACTTAAAACTATTATTTTGGTGTTGTCTGCCCAGAGCATCTGACCTTGGCATTAAAATATTTATTCTCAGTAACAGCCTACTGACTAGGAAAAGAGAATAGTTGGCCTGCTAAGGGAAGAAAGTGCTTAGCATTTTTAATGTCTTAGGATGACAGAAGTGTAGGGAAAAAGAAGAGCTTGGATTTCTGGTAACTGCATATGAATATATTGCAAAAACTGCATCATCAGAACCACAAAAAAATGTTAAAGGCAGTCCTTCTGAGGCATAAATCCTAAGATCAACATGAGGTGAAAGCTCAGTAATAACACGTAAGATAATAAAGCTTTAGAGAAGCAAACATTGTGGCCAAGGTCAAAGCTCCCTGAGAGTCTACCAGCAATCCAACATTAATGACAGTATGAGGTTAATCAAAAGTGAGAAATGCCATTAGATATTCTGTACATTTAAGGTAAGTCAGCAACAGAAAAAGAGAAAAACATTAAATGTGGATGAAACAAAGACTTAGCCCTAGAAAATTAGGCAAATAACTAGCAACAACATATACATTGAATGTCGAAATTGAGTTGACAGTACAGAATGTCTGAAATCAAATGTAGCTTTGACTGAGCTTTATTACTGACTTCTTTTGATTAACTGAATGTAACTTTTTCCACATGAGAAAGAAAACGCTCAAAGCCATCTATAAGAGGGTTCAGCAAATGTTTTCATAGGGTGTGAAACACCAAGAAGCAGAAATTTATCCTAAGTTTGCCAGAACAAATCAAAATACTTATGACCACAGCTCAGTACCTTGAGACTCAGTCCTGTGGGGCAGAGGATTGAGAAGTTGTTGAAGTGCTGTCAAACTGCTGACTACAGCTTGTCAAGGAACTCTTGATGCTCTACACATTTTTCAGCCAGTCAGGACTGTGACAAACTTTTCTTACACTAACAACACATAAAATTCTTGAGTGATGAAATACATTGGTCCAAAATAAATAAATGCAGTCACCCTAAACTTTTGGAAATGTTAAGCTGGAACCAAGCCGTAACTTTCATAATGGTATGACAAGAACTCTGGATCTGGACACTCTACATCTGGCGAAGGACTGCATCTGACTCCAAACAGTTCAGCTTCAACCTTCTTATAATTCAACTGAACTGGTTGTGTTTCTTCATTTCTCAAGGAACAGGACAGGAAATTAAAGAAAGGAAGACAATGAGCTAAATAGTAAAGCAGGTTAGAGAAGAGAGATTTTTTCCTCCACAATTTTTCACATAACAGAAATTCAACAAGTTTCCTCTTTCCATACTGTGAAAAGGAACTGATGGCAAATAAAGTCATACTTTAACATGCTTCCTTTTACTACCAGAATGTAGAACCTAAATGCCTGAAAATATGATGCAATGTCCTAGGTAGATAGCCATGCTCCTTCCCATTTGTGTTTGAAAGCAAATGGAATGCTAATGTATGAGTGGAAGAGTTCACCCTCCGTGTCAATGAAACGGATTGTTTTTCACCCTGACATTCCATTTCAATGTATGAAAACCATGTGTGGGATGGGGCATCATATAACAGCCATTATTTGCACAGATGGTGGACAAAACGGCTTCACTTTTGATGTAGTAAGAAATAGGAACTTGGGTCACAACCACTGATGTAACAACAAGCTATGAAAGGCATCTTGTGAAGGCTTTTAATCTTACATTAAAATTTAGTTTACATACTTTTAAAGCAAACAATGAGATTCTTCCAACCGAAACGTGCATGTTTTTAATACAAAAAACTAAAATTATCTCTCTATTTGCATCCACATGTTCTGTAGCTGTATTTAGAGGTTACTTATATAATTCTATGTCATTAGTACAGTTCTAAAACAACCACAAACCCACTTACCTCTGGACAACTCGATTCCAATTCAGGAGAGACACTATTGAATTCCCCTGGTTTTTTGCAAATATAGAAAGATTTTTCTTCACACTTTTTAATCCCCCAATGCCCCTCCTAAGGAATAAAAAAGAGTATAGTCTATATATACCTATATTCTCATGCATATCTATACAAACATTAGATTACATTTTAACTCTTCACTACAAAATACGTAATTTTTGTCACTCCATTTACTTATCCTTAGATGGTCCATTTATTTCTACCAACACTGTCAGCAGGATGTCTCAAATCAATCATACAAATGGGTTTGTCTCTTTGAATCAGTCTTTGGGATGTAAAGCATCTTAATTAGCTAACACTATGCCCATGCCAGTGCACTTCTCTTTCTAGCTATCACAGTTATTTGTAAGATTAATCTTTATATTTAAACAGTCCTTAATCAAGATATTACAAAGTTTGTATCGTATAATTTTCACACATCTGTATATACTGGATATGTATCAAAAACAATGCTTGAAAAATTTTATCTTGAACTTCCTTTTCCTTTGTATTTTACATTTTCATTTGTTTGTTTACACTTGCAAACTGAATAAAATATCACTTTGGAATCTAAAACCCACAATGGCACCAAAGTCCTATTTTCTACTTCCAGTAGGAACACACTTTTCCCAGACATTGTGATAGTCTTGGCTTTCCCCTGAGTTAAAGATTGCACCTGGACCCACTACTGTAGAGACAACAGAAACTCATCCTGACACAGTTTTCACACTCAGACAGAACAGACTTTACAAAAAAAATTATAGCGCTACTTATGCAAGTCATGTATTAGTGAGTTTAAGTACTGTTAATTACAAAAATAAAGTAAATGCATGACCACATCAGAAAAAAATTAACGGTGCCATGAATACCAGTAAGACAGGACAGTGTTTTGTTAACATTACTCCCTGTTTTACAACCCCTGACTGATTTGGTGTCAATCTTCCTGCTGTCAACTTCCATACATTTATGTAGAACTAGACTATGATTTTGAAAGACTCTACACAGAATTTATAGATATTTACACCAAGATAATACAGGCACAGATGGCAGTTTTACAAAACATGAATTTGAATCTTTCAAGACCAGAACTTATGCACCATAAATTATGATACCCACTACTTGGATTTTAAATTACTTTTTTTTTAAATTACCCATGCATATTTGTTCTCTTCCATTTGGCAGCCTTTATATATGGAGCATTTTTTATTGAACGTAAGCTCAAAATCTGTGATTAATTTTCTGTGCATCAGCACAGCAAAATGCATTGGTTTCTAAAGGCTACACTGCATTTATCATAACACGAATACATTAGGAATCAAAAAACAAACTCATACTCCAGGTCATGGTTTAAAAAGTTATGCACAGCAAGAAACAAAATTTTTATGAGCTAAAACAAAGGTGTCTAATCCTTTTAAAAAGAAAACTTACAGGTCCTTGTGCTGAAACACAGAGTTGTCCTGTTCTTTGAAAGGTATTAGGTTCTTGTCTGTGCCAGTTAGAGAATTTTACTGGGGTGCCATCTGACCACTCAAAAACAACAGGGGTGTTATTACTGTATAATCCAATCCATGTCTCAGTAATATTTTCTGTAAAGAATAAGTGAGTTCAGATTTTAATGGTGAAGTGATAAAGCCTGTTTTTCCTTTACCATCAACACAACCATTAAAAATTATTCATGGGATTTTCATAAGAATATCCTTACTTCTGGAAAAAAAAAAAGCTGTACAAACTTTAGGAAACCTTATTGATGAGATTATGTTCTACTGCTCTTGAAAACCAAATCATTTCAAAAATAGATCAAAATACATGATAACATGCTTTAAAACCCTGAAAAATACAAATCATGAGCATATGCACTTTCAGAAAAACTGACACAGAAGTGAAATATTTCTTCATATAATTTTCCATGGCACACTCAGCTTTAGGTATCTCTAAGGGTTTATAGGGTTCAGTGACAGCATGGTTGTAACCAGTGCCTAACAAACCTAGGAAATACAAGGCTTGCAGTTTGATGTAAAGACTTATTTACCAACTACTACAGGCAGAAAAAGTACTCAGGCTTCCAGGCATGTACATTTTCTGAAGAGAAGTCTGAAGCAGGCTGGAGAGAAGCAGCAGACTGAAGCTGCATACAAGTCCAGAACAATTATATTTATCCATTGCAGCATCTCTGGAAATAATGGTATTTGGTACCTATGGAGGACCTAAGTAGAGGTGAGGAAGATGATATGGAGGTTAATCTCCTAATCTCCACACGTCACTGTGCCCCAGCTCTGGGAGACAAACTCAAAACCAAACTGTGCAGCTCTGCCAGCACACTGGTGTCAGTGGCAGGCAGAAAATATTCACTTTTCTTTGCTGCTGTTATGACAACAAAAGTATTGGCATTGCTGCATCAAAGAGTTTTTGTTCATTAAGTTGCTTGTGTAATTATGCTACCTTTTAGAACAATGTGAACCTAGCAGAACTGTTTTGATAGGCCCTGCTGGCATCAGAGGGGACTCTGCCCTCATAGTAGCAGCGGCAGTTTTGCAGTGTGGATGAGGCCAGCTTGAAAGCAAAAGAGACACTGAATTGGTTTTGTATCTAAGCACAACTCTAGTATACAGTTGAACATTGAATATTTTGCAACAGTTTGCAAGGAACCAGGCAAGAACAGGAAAGGACAAAAGCTAGCATGTTTACTATGGCGTCACTGTGTCTGCTTCATGGATTCATATTATTTTAAGAATGGTTGTAGGGAAAGGTGACTCTATACATTTTCATGACTCTCAGAAGAAGCATGCATCATGATTTCTTTTTTTACAAACATCATTTGGGTGTGCCATGCAATATTGTGCTTAGATGGCTAACAATGTTAAAGGGCTACACAGAAGAGCACCACAAAACCCTTCAAGAAACACAGCACACTTGAAATACCCAAACTCACCACTTTCAAGCAAGTTAAGGAGAAGCTCTTCATCTGCCATGGAGGATATACTAATGAGCCTGCTATTTTCACTTTGGCATGAGAGAGAAGCATCATTCCAGCTCTTCTCCTCTTTATGAAGTCTGTAGCAGTTGCGATTGTGCGGGTACCATCCAGCATCACAACGAGTGGCAAAATACTTCCATGTATCTTTTAATTAAGCACACAGAGTTCATATAAATTAGATAGAATTGCCATGCTTATGCTATGTTCATAACACATTCAGAGATTTTTTTTTCATTTTCAAATGTTGACAACAGAGGTGTCCTAGATGATTTAAGGAGCCCAAAACACCTCCTCTATGGATCATCACCTACCAAGCAAACTGAAATTTCTTCCACTTTATTTGATGATTAAACCATTTCGGCTGCTGGACTAGGGCAAGCACTAATTCAGTTTAAAACACATTGTATCTCCCTTATCACCTCTGAACCTGATTCAAAGACATAAAGCTTTTTCAGATGCATTATGCACAGAAAGTTTGGATAAATCTTTTCTTACTGCCTGAAACAAGTTGCTGAACTTTAAGATACTAAGAAGGTGCTGAACCCATGTGAGTTGCTCTTATGAAAACAAAAATTTATGTTAGAATAAACTGAATTCTGTGTTTAACTTTCTCACAGAATGGGAGCCTGAGTCATTCTATGTATTATTGTCATGGTTTAGCTTGGCCCAGGTTTTTCTAGTGAGGGGCACCACAAAGATGGCTCCTTGGTGAAGCTTCTCGAAGCCTTCACCATGTCCAGCTCTGAGATGATGGACACGCTGCTGGCCAAGGCTGAGCCAATTAGAGATGTTGGTTACGCCTCTGTGAGAAACATATTTAAGAAGAAATCAAAACAATGGGTGCACGCACTTTTCCTTAGCCAGAGGAGGAGGAGCAGGTGAGAGTATGTGAGGGAAAACAACATGGAGAGACCAAGGCCAGTGGAGAAGGAGGGGGAGCTCCAGGCGCCGGAGCTCTGCAGCCTCTGCAGGCCCTGGTGAGGCCCATGGTGAAGCAGGGGTGCCCCTGCAGCCCATGGGGCCCACGGGAAATGCTGAGATCCACTCGCCCATGCCGAAGCAAGAGGATACCCTGGAGGAGGCCGTGGTCCAGAGGGAGTCCTTGTGGAGAAACAGGCCTTGACTTGCACCCTGAGACTGAACTGAGTGCCCCACATGGAGTGGGTGGGTGCCTGAGAGAGAGAGAG
>VZRN01005527.1:189086-199361 GCA_013397935.1 Dasyornis broadbenti
TAGCAGTTTTGGGGAGACTGCTTGCCTGTGTGGGGACCAGCGTCACTGCAGCAGTGTCGGGCAGGCTGCCGACGGTGAGACCCATGGCTACGCAGAGGAAAAAATCCTCTCTCCCCGGGCAGGGGAAGAAGATCAGGGTGATGAACTGACCTACCCTCCCTCCCTGCCATACCTTGTTCCCTTGTGCAACTGTTGGGAAGGAGGGAGGGGGTTTAGCAGAGAAACGGTGGCCTTGAAGGGTTTCTTTTACTTCTTATTTACTCCTCTGACTCAGTTAATAATAAATTAGATCACTTTGCAACCTAAGTTAGTCCTGTTTTGCCTATTTTAAGTGCGTCTTCTCCCGGGTTTCCTTATCTCAACTTATGAGCCCTGGGTGTGGGTGTGTTAATTTGGGGGTACCAGGCATTTGGCCAGGCTCAGACCATGACAATTATATATCCTATACTCATTGCATAAACACTCGAAGTATATGTACAAGGTTTTTTTGGTATATCAAAAGTATAGCACACCATAAAGATAACTGCAAATTTTGTGCTGCATTTATACAGCTTTCTTCTCTGTGTGCCACTGGTTAATTCCATTCACACTGGAAACTATTTTGCAGCTCATAAGTGTGGCTCTTATTGTAGTACAAAAGAGAATGAGCATTCTGATGGTGTAAGGAATCAAGTAAATGCTAATTGTATTAAAATTACTTGTTAGTTCTGACTCTCAACATGTTTTCAATGACTGAATTTAACTGATGTAATTGCACTTTCTTCTGTTTAAAGTAAATTGTATTCAACTTAAACTAGCAAACCCACACATTTAGTGCAGCTATGATTCTGTTCTGCTGACTTTATAGTCAGGTGGCTTCTCTTGCTCTCTTTGCACACCCACAAATTACAGTTAACACTGAGATACCTACCCAGCATTTCATGCTCTGTCTTATTTAAATATTTTTTGCATATGAAAGGCAATCCAGATTCACACAGATAACTGTTCCAGCCATACTTCAATCTCGGATTAATCACTGCACAATGATTTTGCCTAAAACGGTTATCAGAGACATCTGCAAAGACATTTTTGAGAAGCACAAAATTACAGAAAATCAGTTCTTAGTTGTAAAATGGTGCTGTAAGGTTCTCTGCATCTTTTTGAATTAATCTATAAACATCCCTGCACACCCAAACTTCTGGAAATATTTTACCAGTACTATGGACAGTTGAATATTGACCATGAATTATGCATGTGGCAATGCCTCCTTGGCTGCTGGTCTCAGATGAGAGGCTGAAACAAGCTCAAGTGTCTATGTTCTAATTTCTGGTGGACAGACTTCAAAATGTAGAAAACCAAGTCACAAGTCTCATGTTAATGTGCTAAAGTTAATTACAGCTTGTTAACATGAACAAATTGAAACTCTTTTCCTCCATGAAAGCAGCTACAGTTTTTAAATTTGCAACTGGAACCTTAAAAATATTTTTAAAAGTAAATGACCATAGGACTAGACCATTAATGCTTTGAACAGATAGATCACACTTGATGTTACATCCCTAGAAGGGCTTTCAGTTCATGAACATAAATGAGTATTTCTACCAAAAAAAAAAAGTGCACTCATTCACTTAATTCAACTTTCAAACATAGATGTAGGAACAGCAGTGTTGTATCAAGCTGCAGTTATAGAGTGCATATAACTACGCTGCTAAAATATATCCAAGAGGAATATCAAGTACTTGCTCTCCAGTTCACAAACATTAGTGGTGCTCCATCTGACCACTGCCAGCCAGCGTCTTCATCCAGGCGATTCAGGCCCATCCACAGCATCATGTCTGTGCTATTTAACTGCCCTGAAACAGAAAAAAATAAACAAAGTCATACTGCATGCTTTCCCCCTGCTTTAAAATATCTACAGGCATAGACCTGCTGTCCTGACTTGTTACAACTGGAGTAAAACAAAACTTCAAAGCAGTTGAACTCCAGAAAGTTTCAGGCTGAGTTGTTTTTTTTTCTGTCCTTAGGAAAGGTCTGTTACTTTGTTAATCAACACAGAGATGAAAAGGAACAAACTCAGAGACCTGAAATCCTTCAAAATCCACTTGTCCTGCAAACCCTTCCTGCAGAAGTTGCTGCTGATCTTAGAAGTTAAATCTAGAGCAAGCAGCTACATAAATGCTAGCCTGTTTACATAAACACTAGCCTGTTTCAGCTTTCCATAAACCAAACAACTTTCAGAAACCTAGACAGCCTTGTAGGCATATCAAAGAGCTAATGAAAAAATTTTTAAAACTTCCTTTCAATTGAAACTTCCTTCAATTGAAAACCAGCAATAGTGGGAAGCAATGGACAAGAAAGCTGAGGCAACCTTTTGCATCAGAGCTGCACCACCCACTCCTCCACTTGATTATCTCCACACACACTGAAATACCCATGAAAGCCCTGCTGTCAGAAGGCTCTGCACAGTTTGTCTGAGACATTTGCTCCTAGTGGAAAAGCAAAATGCTTATCAGAGAAGGAGTAATATCCATTTATAAAAACAGAGCTGGTACTTTTCCCATACAGGATATTTATTTCAAGCTTGCAGAAGTGTTTCTGTCATTCACATTTAGTGAAGTCCAGCTTACAAAGAAAACTTAGCTGGAGAAAGGGACACCAAGGTACATTGCAGAGAAGGTAAGAATATGTGTAATTCTCCAAAGTAAACAAACACACTCCCTAACCACAGCTGCTGGAAGAACAGGAATCTCTGTGGGGAGGGAGAATTGGGAAAATAACACCCTCACATAACACATACCACCACTACTGCACTTTAATTTATTAAGGTGGGAACTTACTTTCATCCTTGCTCTTTCAAACAGCTCTGCTGAGGTGTGTCACATGACAAAGCCCCACAAGTAGCAATGGGAGAGACATCACACAGATCATCAGGCTCCAAAGCTCACCCCTTTGCACAGGTAAGGAAGAAATCTAACTACAGGTTTCCTACAAGGTCCCCAGAGAAATGTCTACTCACTGCTCAAGTTACTGATGTAGTTCTGCTCCTCAGGGTCGGTGATGCTGAGCAGGTCTCCTCCCTGCAGCTGACAGGCAGCCCGAGCCTCATGCCAGCTCAGTATGGACGTGGGGTTGAGCTGGTAGCAGATGTGTGTGTTGGGGTTCTTCTTCCAAAAAATGTCACAGCCCCTATCTACTCAAAAACAGACTCGTCACCAACAGCCCAAGATTCCAAACCAATCAGAAACATAACACCTTGAGCAGTTCAATTAATTAATGATAGCAGTATCCCAATGGAGCACAATTATGATCACTCTTCCTGTTCCTTTGTTAAAGCACATACAGAAATCGGGAACTAATGAAATAAAACGTTGCTCCAAATTTCATATGGTTGATAAAGTGTTAGGGAGATGATTACAGCTGGTGGTGATTTTCACAGCTCTCATGAAACCAGCATGGCTATATTTTAATTTATTCTGGCTAATCATTTGTTTCTAAAGCTGAATGTTGAAATATTCCAATTGTGAACACCTCACCTGATTTGTGGACCAACAGTCACTGGATCTCCTTGGACCTTGTACTCAAGAGACTAAACTGACTATAATTAAAAAGGATAAGCAAGGCTGCAAATACCATCTATTTTAACGGTTGCCCAGAAATACCCATTACAAAGACATATTTACAGCTATTTTTATGGTGTTTTGAAACAGAGATCTGAAATGTTGCTTGAGCAGGAAAGGCTTTTCCAAACCACTTCTACTGATAGAAGATATTATTTTGCTTATTTATGCAAGAAGCTGGAATATTCACAAAGATTATACATGCAAAAACTTTTCAACAGCAAGTATTGTTAAAGCTATTGCTTTTTAATATTTTAGGTCCAAGACATATCCAAGTAGTGCACAGAAGAAAAGGAGTGTGCAAGATATAATGCAGTCAAAAGCAGAACATTGAAAGAGCAAATTTTACGTTATGTGTTCCACAAAAGCTGCCTATGTATCGCTAGGAAAGAGAGGTTTGGCTGCAGGGTAAAGTCAAGGGGCTTCACAGAATAAGGTCCTTCTACTAACCCACTGTAGCTTTGCTGTTGGGATGGGGACTTGATTCTCCAAAGGTCAAACATGATAAATTATAATAAATTTGCTAAAGCCTTCCTCTGTGTTTTTTAAAGAGACATTCCCCTCTAACAGAAGGGAAGAAATCCAAAAATAGGCTCTGTCCTAGTATTACTAATAAAGAACAAACTCTTGGAGGGGGGAGAGAGAAGACAAGCAACATCTTACCAGCATTTGGGCAAAACCCCCATTTTTCATCTTGTTCATAGTGAGTTGTTGTGGCACACCAGTCAGATTCCTTTCCATCTCTAGTACACTCATAATACCACTTGTTGTTATATTTAAATGGAAAAACGCATGGGAAACCAAAAGAATTTCCCAGCAAGGTGTATGTTTCTGGAAAAAATAAAATGCAGAGATTAAAAGGATGCAGACCACAAAAATTTCTTTGCCCCCATATGTCATTATTCCTGTGTTTAGCAGCAGTGATAAAAATAAAATGTCTAAAGTTACTTTCTAATTTTAATTTATAATTGATAACACAGCATTACAAGTGTGAGCAGCATAATTTCAGTAAGTAGAATCTGGGAATAATAACGTATTAAATTTGTCACCATGAGACACATTTTTGTAACTTACTCGATTGCCAAAAAAACCCCAAACAAAACCACAACCCCCCAAATTTGATCAATTAACAGAAAGTCTGCATTTATGTTTCAGAGCAACTACATAAAACAGTTAGCTAAATCAGTACACACTCAGATGCAAACTCTACCTATTTGTTAGCCTATGACAGATAAGTAATTCAGCATTATTTCCCCTGCTTCTCCCACTCTTTATAAAGTGGATTTCTAATATGTTTTCCATTCTCTTTGTCATTCTGTGGGAAAGGAAATGTACAAGACAAAGGAATATTAAATACACTTTTAAAAATAAATTTTTATCCCATGGAGAATAATAACATAGCTAAAGAATTGACGTTACAAACACCTGTTGCCACAATCAATGCCTTACAAAATATATAGATATTTTCCTATTGTACTTTGAGGACCAAAATATTAAGAGAATGCAGTGCAACTGAAAGCTGTAAAAGCTTTACCTCAGCAAGTGTCTCCTAAACATCAGAGCTTCTAAAAAAGGTCAAAGAACCACAATCACACTTTGAATGAAATTGTTTATCAAAGATCCCACATTGATAGCTTTAAGATCAAAGTCCTTCAACTACAGAATCAATACATACTGCCAGGTTCCTAGAGGTTCTTAGAGTTAATGGCTGGCTCTGCACATATAAAAGAGCAGTTTACACATTGTAAATCCCCTTCTGATACTAATGAACAGACAATACAAGGAACAGGACAAAAAATAAATCAGGATTGCTTCTCTGTTTGCCTGCTACCATGCTGCCAGCTATGGTGGCACAGAGGATTATCAGTCCTGGCAAGAAACCAAATTCAATTGCTACAGACGTCCCACCACAGTTACACATATATATTTATACATTTTTTTTTTTAATTTTTTTTTCTTCTTTTTCTTTGAAGGTAGCTATCCCCCACCCCCCCTTGCTTGGTGGACTAAGAGGCTGGCCTGCCTTTGCATGTGCATGAGCGGTGGTAGAAGGTGGAAAATAGAACCCGGAAGTGAAAGATTTTGCCAATGCAATTAAATACTTTGGTCCTGAAGCTAGGCTAGAAGTGCCTGCCTCAGGCTGATCCTCTTCTCACATCTGTGAGATAGGGCTAAACCAGGTCTATTTTCATCTCACGGTGTGTACACCACAAATGTGTGTGACTTTTTATGAATTTAAATATTTTCTGTCTGGTCTTAATATAAATTCCACTAGGCTTTATAAAAGAGGTTGGGCACTGTAGTGCTTTCCCAGTTACCACATGTCCCAAAAGAAGGACTTTGGTGACAGCAGAGGCCAAGCACAGCTACACTACATGGCTACAGGGGAAACCTCTAAGACCAGATCTGGAATCCAAACACCCAGTTCAAGTGGGGAAATCAACAGCTTCAGTCTGAGACACTGTGCAAACATCAGGTCTCTACAGAAATGCTGAGGAAATGGTAAAGGTACAGGCTGTCTGTTGTTGTTTGAGGTCAGTGGGTTTATCTTAGTCCTTACATGTGGAAAACTTCAGGTCTGCAGACCTGGATCTTGATGTACATTCCTACACCTTCATTATCTGTATAACAGGATTTAGCAAATTTTTGATCTCTCTTTCGAAGTTTGGCACGTTCAGAGTCCAGGTGCTGAACGTTGCAGACATTGGTCCATGCACACTGCAATCACAGACTGACAGGAACTCCAAATCCTTTCTTATCTCTCCTCAGGTCTATCTGATAATGAAAGCTGCAGGACAGGCAACAACAAATCCTTAATAACACTTACAAATTTAAAGGTGATTTGTAAAGAGCATTTCCTGGTTTGCAAGGATACTGAAGATTTTTGGGGTCAATTTAACAAAAGAATATCAATTGTGTGGTATGCTCATCTCAACCATTGCATATAAAAAACTCCACCAACTTTGAGTTCCAAACCACAATAGAGACTGGAAGGGATCATATGCACCTGACCTCCCTTCAAAAGAATGACTGAAACTTTTCCCATCTACACTTCTATGACAAAATTTTATTCTTACCTTGAAAGGGCTGTTCACAAAGGTCTTCATCATAGGACATATACTGTTTCCATTGACAAGTAGATTTTTTTTTGGCCACAATATGTTTGCTGCTTTCAACTGCTAATTTGTACTCTGATAGACCAACCAAGGCTTTGCCATCACAGCTCCACCATAATGAGTATTCAGTTGAATCGCATTCGAGCATAGTTAGTGGCTGTTCTGGTTTGCTGATGTCCAGTCCAAGGCAGGTACTGCTGCCTATGTTGAAAAGGCGACGGTTGGATACCCATTTCCATAACATGTTTTCTGAGGGTTTACTGCAGTCTTCCAGAACAAGGCCAAGTCTGTCCACTTTAATGCACCAGCTAGAATTTTCATTCTGGATAATAAATATCCCTTTATCTGTAGGGGGGAAAAACCCAACAAACTTTCAGTGTGTAGAATACTGCAATTGATTAAATAGTATCAAAAGACAAATGTCTTAATTGCAGCTATTTAGGAACAAAACTAAAAATATCCATCAGAATAACTGACACTCCAAAAAACTAAAGAGTATTGGTCTAAATTTACTGCCAGCTGATTTTTTTTAAACATGTGGACTACTTGCAAGCTCACAAAAATAAAGCCAGGTAATATATCTCAAGCTGGATAGCCACAGAAAACAAACAAACAAACAAAAAAACCAAAACAAAAAAACAAGTGCCCAAAAACATCAGTCATGTTTAAAGAAAAAGGCCATTAGTCACCAAGATGGAGTAAAGATCACAGAAATAGAGTAAGGGTACAAGTATTACAAGAACTCATGCTGTATACTGCAAAATAATTCCCAATGTAGATTGGAGAGTGCAATTAAAGTAAAAGCTGAAAAGTTTAAGACTGACATTGCCATATTCTCTGTCATATTCATTCTTCACTCTGCAGCTACAGAGACAGAAAGAAAATAAGTTGCATTGTCAATAGGACATAGCAATAGTAGGATTTATCTATACCATGAGAACTGGTGGCCAAGGGTTAAAGTATGCCTTCCCTACTGGATACATATTGTTCAACCATACCTGACTACCCTCAACAAGGGCAGATGCTGTGGGGCTAGCCTAACAGCCTAGATTTCTTGGAATCACATAGAAATTCACTGAAATATGTGACATCATGTTATAAGTATGAGAAAAAAGTCAGCTGTTTAATGTCTTGGGAGCAAAAGTTTAAGTGAACATATAGACTGAAAAAAAAAGAGGGCAGCTGAGGAACTGGAAATCAGCAAAATGTAAGCCTAAAACAGCTCAGTTACTTGATTCATCCTGAAATCCAATGGTAAATAACCCAGGGAGTTCTGCTCACATTATACGTTGAGATATTTGTTTTATGCCTCAGGAGATTATGTGTTAAGAACCTGAGCAGCACTTCCATTTTGCCTTCAAATTTTGCAGTGATAATTTCTGTCATGCATGCTTTCAAATTTCTGTAATTCACTACACCTAATATACTGAAGCACTATGGTAATAAAAAACCCCTCTCGAACTGACATAGCCCACAAATAAAGTATGAGATGCAGAGGTCCACCCAGATGCTGTGTCTGAGTTTAGTGCATACAGCTTAGGTGTGGCCTTAAAAAAGGAAGATGTTTCAAGCAGCACCATGACAGTGCTGTGTAACAGGCACGCAGGAGATCACTCAACCATATAATGCGCACACAACAAGAAGAACAGAGAGGATATAGATTATGGAGAGGTTTTTGATTACAGATTCTGCATAGAGCACATCATGACTTAGAGAGAGGTAGTACTGCAGATTGTGTTGCTGGTAACAGTGGCTGTTTCCCCCTTGGCTACAGAGATTGGTAGCACGTAATGGAGCAGGAGCAAGCCCTTCTGACTAGCAGCAGGTGTAACCAGCTTGATATATGAAATTGCATCCCTCAAGCACTTGGCAGCTGTCCTACATTAAGTCCTTAACCATCTGGGGGCAAGCAAGGTTCCTTTGATCCATGGTAACTCTCCAACTCTCAGGTGTTTGGGAAAAACTGAAAATCCACCAGACACTGCAACAGATACCCAGATTGGCCCTTTGCTTTTGAGGTTTTCAGTGAAGTTTTGCAGTTTTTACTGGTTTCATCCTTCTTATCCAACCCAGTTGTCCATGGGCAACACAGGTGTCTCTATCTACATGGCCAGAAAGAGTTTCTGCCTCTCATGCTAAGGGTATGTCTTTTCCACAACAACCTTATCTTTGCTGACCAAAAAATACATCGTTAATTTGCTAGATAATTAAAAACTGGGATGTCAGCACCAGTAAACACTGATTTATAAGGTTAATTCACCAGGATACTGGGATTCACACTTAGACTGTGAGTTTGATGAAGTTCATCTATATCCACAGCACGCAGTAACTCCCATACAGCAACTCCCTGGGGTCGGGGAGCAAGGCCACAACCCAAAGGTGAAGGATTCTCAACCTTTGAAAGCCTTTATCTGTAAGGTTCTTAAGAGCTGCAATGACTGCTGAGAAAAGATAAGTTTTTTTCACAGCCTACACAAATAACACGTCTGGAGGATCTCTGTGGATAACGTCCCTTTTTCATTCTGGGGCAACTTGTGCCAAGAACAGCCAGACCGTAATTCTTGAGCCCTCTTCCAAATGTGGTTTCCATTCCCCACATACAAAATGCAACTGGCAAGAGAGCTGTGCTGAGGACTGCCAGGAAACAGCCAGCTCACCGCAGAAGTGAGATGCGAGAGATGGCAGGCTCGGCAACAGCTCCATGAGCTCCAGCTCAGCTCTGTCTTCAAGTGAGGCAATGAGACAACTGGAGCAACATCAAGCCTGGGAATACCTCCAAGCTCACCTCCTTTCAGCTTGCAAAGCTACACCATCCACTTTACAGCTACTCTCAAAGATGGGTTTTGTTACAAAGCTCCTAGTGTCAGGCAGAGGTCTGTGCTCAAAGTCCTACAGATGAAGAGTGGCAATGGAGCTCTGTGAACCTGCAGGCCCCAGAGGGCCCAAGAAGGAAAGGAATAATCTATGCTTTAGAAACTGAATGGGTGGAGGGAAGCCTTTGAAATAGATGTGCTTCTCCTACATCCAGGCCCCTCCATACAAGGACAAGGTGACAAGAAACATACTCCAGAAGTGAAGCCTGGAGCTGATGTACAGCCCCAGAGGAAGACCTGATTGCTGACCAGTACCTCCAAGTTCCTGTTTATTTGGGCTCAACACAGTTAATCAGGAATAAATGTCTGTAACAAAACCAGGCGAACAAGATAGCTTTATTTCCTTCCTACTTACCTCCCATTTCCTTCCCTCTAAAAAAGCAGTGAGAATTGCTTATGTGATAATAAAGAAAATAACAGGGATTTACTGGAAACGAGAAAAAAACTATCCCTATTCCCTCCGGGGTCCTCCGGGGGGTACAAGGAGGACCTCAGTGGACAGCGGAATAAGAAGCAGGGAGGACGCCCAGACCACGAAGCAGAGCCAGCGGGGCAGGTCCCAGGCGCTCCGTGCCGCCCCCACCCCTCGTCCCGCAGCGCTCGGAGCAGCCGGGGCGCGGGGAGCCCGGGCGGTCCCGCACGGCGGGACGGGCTCGGAACGCCCGGGGCTCGGGGCTCTGCGCGGGGCCCGGG
>VZRN01005527.1:199398-292768 GCA_013397935.1 Dasyornis broadbenti
CCGAGTCCCGGCCGAAAGCGGCGGCGCCCCGGCCGCCCAGCACCAGCAGCAGGAGGAAGAGGAGGCAGCCGGCCAGGAGCCGCAGCCGCACCGCCGGCATGGCCCCGCCGCTGCCGCCCCGCTCCGCTCCGCTCCGCCGCGGGACAGGGCCCGCCGGCCCTGCCCTGGGGAGGGCAGAGCTGCAATCCCACCCCGGCGGCGAAGGAGGGGCGGTTCCAAGCTCCCCTCGTAAGCCTGCGGGAGGGGTGCGGGGAGGTCGCGCTGGAGCCGCCGCCGAGCGCTCCGCTTTCCCCGGGTCGGAGACCGCTCGGCCGGGCCGGGAAATGCCCCTCATGCGGCCCGGGCCGTTTCCCCACGTCAGAGGTGTGGATTCAAGCGGAAAAAACGCTCTGTAGTAGCCTTATTTTCGATCTGAAAACACCGACTTTATCTTGCCTGCACCGCAAGTACTGTTACCTTAAAAAGAACCGGAAAACATATGAGACATGGGAGGTGGGAGGCCACCGTCAGCACAGTCCTCCGTAGTCCCGGGTTTGCTGTTCTGGACCGGAGCATCCTCACTGTCCCAGATCCCACTCGGAGACTTGTGTTTTTAGCTAGATCAGCTTTGACCTCGAAGTCATTTTATGTTTTAGCATGGGGAAAAATAATTGCCATCTTCCACTTTGTTCATCTTTGTCTTCAGTCGAATATTTTCGACTGAAGGAGGGAGCTGCCCTCCTTGGGCTGAGTTTCAGTCTTGGGGAAAGTCAAAAGCAGAACCTCTGGGTTAAAAATAGAGTAACTTTACAGGAATCCACAAGACAGCTTGTTTTTAATCTGCAAAAGCATGTTTCTGCTGTGTTCTTTATGCATAGCAGACAAGTAAAAAACATGTACATAAATGTATAAAAATACATGCAGTGTTGGAGCATAACTGAACTGAGACTGTTCCCCCATGTCTACATTAATCATGATACCAGGATGGAAAATAGAAGCCTCTGGGCTTGGGGCAATTTCTCTCTAATAGTTTGTTAGAAGAAGGACTTGAGAAGCAAGAAGAAGCAAACGCTTAGAAGGAAGTAGATAAGTGGAGGAGTTTCTCCCCATTTAACAAATTGATAAAAATGCCTGATAGAACAAACAGCAGAAAATATTGCTGTAGAAGCTGGTCTAGAAGTGATCTGACTTTGCAAGACAGAAGGGTTGTAACTCTCACGGAGCTGTGATATACCTCTTCTCAGGACAACTGCAGCTTTCTGAAATGTTCGGATTCTGAGGCAGAAGCTTGTTAATGGGCCGTTCATGAAAATCTGGCCATTCAGAACTGTCTACATCTCTTCAGGAGTGTTTGGCCACTGCCTTGGGTACTGAGCGCCAGAAAAGGGCTCTCTAGCTCCAGAACCTGCTGCTGGGTCACACTGAGAAATTGTGCTCTGTTCATGATACAACATTTAAAAATAATGGTGCCAGAGAGGAAAAATTAGGCTGCTGTGGGATAGAGCCCCACTTCAGGTAGATTTTTCTGGTGATTTCAGCAAGATCAAAGTAATCATGTTCTGATTATGTATTCTTAATAATTAAATAATCAAAGTATTTTTGTAAATATTTTGCTAAATGCAAATTAGCAACTTATTAATTCTAAGTGGTTTTTCTTGCTATCGTCTCTTTGCTATTCAGATCTTTCTCTTTGACGAAACAGTTTTTTACTGTCTTCAATCTTTTTTGTTCTGACCAAACTGGTAAATCCTTCCTACTGCAGCTGCAGTTATACGACCTGGCTATTTATAGCTGAGCTATACCTACTTATTTACAATAATAAGACATCTTGGCTGGCATAGTGGCTTGTGGAACCAACATGGTTGGCAACTTTTTCTTTCATATAAGTAAACTTGATGGCAGTTTATAATACCTTTCACATTAAATGGTGTAACTTTCCAATTTCTGGGGGTGGGGGTTTTGTTTTTTTGAAGCTTTACCTGTCTTCCTTCAAGGCATTTGCTGGAGTGATTTGGCTCCTTTATTTTATCTTATTTTATTTTCTGTCTGGAACCCACTTTCTGTAAATATTTTTTTCTTCATTTTTCTATTGATGATCTGTTCTGTTTCTTTTTGTCTATACTTGTGCCCATCTACATATATAAATATATATATACATATACACATATGCACTTGTTTGAGCTGATCTCCCTTTGCTGTTTAGGTACTTTACACAAATATTCAATTCTTTCCCCTGTCTTGTGTTAGACTTCACCTTCTGTGTGAGATCTATACAAGATATGAATCCAGTGCATGTTCATTACCTGCATCCAAAAATAAAAGCCATCATTAAATTCACACTAATTCAACTTGCTTACAAACCCATTGCTTTTGCAAGGCAGACACCCGGAGCCAGTGTGTCATGTGCTCAGCACCTCCTTACACACTAATTTCTGTTCATAGTCTGGAGTCAGAAGGCGTGTCTCATTCTTTCCCTGACCAGCCAGAATGGGAATACCAAACCAGAGAATATCTAGAAGGAAAAAGCAGGGCTAAAATTCCTCGCATTAGCAGTGTCCCACAAGTAATAATTCCTCCTTCTTTGGAGGCACTGTCCTACATCTTTTTTGGCTCTGAAAAATGATAGTTCCCAGGCACCTTGAATCAACTCCCCAGCTTGCATTCACCTTCCCTTTCACTTAAAAGTTTTTCTGTTTACCTCAGAGACAGAACTACTTTCATTTATCAGCTCTGCTAGTTGTGTTATATCTGGGTATAGTCACTACAGGCACTGCTTCCACCTCCCCTACCTCCTCTGACACATCCCAACCATGATCAGGGACACCCTTTTTCCTTTTGGCAACCCCACCTGTGTGTTTCTGTCACACCACTTCAGTCTCCCATGCTCCCAGCTAATTGCTGCAGCCACCAGGCTCTGCAGTTTCTGTCCCTTTCAGCTCACATTGGCTAACACGACCTTACAGAACAGCCTGTACTGGTCAGTTTCAGATTAAGTCCAATCCCCTGTTGTAAATGGCCAGTTTTACGTTCATTAGTCAGAATGTGTTTTTTTCCTAAATATGACTTCTTAGTTTTGTTAGTTGGTTAGCTTTACGCTAAAAACATCTTTTTCAAAGTGAAAAACTCCTTGAAAGGGTGATGAGCTTTGCTATAAGTTTATGTTTCTAAAACTCTGCCAAATAGCAGCTATTCCTTCACAGGCATGAAGTGGGGAGAGTTACTACCTGTGTGGCTGTTACTGTGCCACATGAGCCATCCCTGGGTGAATCCTAACATTTCCAAGCTCTGTCTCCCTTCTTTGCCAGTAAATGCTCTTTTGACACAAGTCTAGAATAGTTTGTTATAGTATATGATTTAATAATGGGTAGAAATTTTACTGTTACCATAAATCTAGCATGTCAGACTGGCTGTTGATTGGAGTTATATCAAATTCAGTACCAGGCAGATATTCATGTAGTTAATTTGATGTGGCATTAAGGGGAAAAAATCCAATATTGAAATACTTGCAATAAAACATAAAGGCTAATGGGACCAGAGCTGCCTCTGGCCCATCTCTGTTTGTTTCTCAAAGCCTTTTTTCACCTTATCCTTTCCATTTGAGATCCTTGGCAAAACCATACCTGCTGTCATTCATCCTTTGATGTAAGACAGTCATTTTTTTGCCATTCTTGCTAGTACTGTTGCAGTAAAATCAATAGAAGAAGGAAGCAGTTATTGCAAAGACTTACGACCAAAAGAATGTCTAATGTGTTCTCAAAAAAAAGATATTGCTATTACACTGTAGATTTGGTTAGTAAACAAACATATGACTCACTGTACTTAATATCAGAAATTACACATACTGTGATCAACAAATGTTATTCTTTTTAAACAAACAAATAAGGCCATCATATAATTGTTTAACAAAAAATTTAGAATAGATGTAAATCCCTTAAAATTTCCACAACCTTTGTTTCCTGGTTTAAATGCATCTGGAGAGATTGATAGTTTTCTTACTGTTCCTTAAGCATATGCAAACAGGTTTGTAGGCAAAACCATTCCTGATTTAGGTCAGATGTGTCCTCTACCCTGTGGTAACCAATTCCTTAAGCACAAACACTCTTTATTTTATCAGAACAAAGCTTCATAAATCAGGGTAATAGAAAATATGCAGGTTCCACTATAAAAAATGGGAATGAACATAGATTCTGACATTGAAACATTGAGGAAACTTTTTATCAGCTCCAGGAAAAGTGATGCTTTCAAGAAGCACAAGGCCCTCAGTCAGTGTGTTCCCTCCAGGGTGGAATGCCCACACTGCCCCACCAGCCAGCCATGGTCTGCTGCAGCCACCACCAAAACACCTCCTGCTCAGTGCCATTGCCTCTCTGCACATCCTGCTGATTCAACAGTGCGTTAAACAGGAGGCTGGGTGAGCTGTGCCTGGTTTTGATATAAAATGGAGTGGCCAGAAATGATGGTTAGGATAATTTAAGCTTTGTCATTTACTGGGAGATTATGAACAGCTCAGGAAAAACAGACAACCACTAACAAAGTACTATCAGTCTAGTTGCAAAAAAACTTGACTGGGTGTAACACAGAACAAATATATGTACTTGCAGAAATTCTAGGGCATAATGTGTGCTCAGTGCTGACATGATTTCACAGGTTGGGAGAGGGTGTGCCTTTACACCTTGTACACTCCTTCCCACAAGAGCTGATCATGTTTTCTCAGCCATGCATACACGCTCCAAAATTAGACTCCAAAATCCCACAGCTAATATGAAAACACTTCCTGTGTTCATTAGAGAATACGTACATGGAGAAACCAAAGTAATTTTACTTTGCCTCTTTCTTTAACCAATTTCTTCTCAGGTGAAATAACCCTTGCATTAGATACCTTATTTTGTATTCAATAAAAATGAGTAGACATAGATTTTTTTGTTATCTTCAATATTTGCCTTCTGGTAAATCACGTATATAGTCAGTCTCATATTTGAGGATTTAGAAACCAGCATTTAAGAAAGGACTAAAGAGAAAATATGCGCTTTGCTGTGTATTTCCAAAAAGATATTGCTGCTGTTACCCTGACAGAATGGACAGATCTTTAGCTTTAAGTAACTTGTGCAATGTAGGGATCCCTGTACAAAAGAAGCATCGAATGGTTTGGGTTGGAAGAGAACTTAAAAATCCTCTAGTTCCAAAGAAAGAAAGAAAGAATGCCATATGTCATCAATCAGTGTTCCAGAAATAGGCTGCTTGCAACATTCATCCATTAAGTCATTTCCTTGAAAAGTAAAAGGATCACAAATGAAAAAAATCTGGACATTAAATTTCATGTGCTATCTTTAAAAAGTGGGGAGGAAAATAATTTCTAGGGTATGCCAAAGCATGAGAAATCTGCTAAGATATTTAAAATCATATGAAAACAATGATAAAGACAGATGCCAAAATGGAAAATGAAGAATGAACAACAAGAAAACATATAAAATTATTCCATTTTGCAATCTTTATTCAAGGTCAAATAACTCCTTTTTTTATACAAACAAGTTGAAGGATTTCTCCGTTTCTTTCAAATAGATGAAGCTAAAAATTGTCTTTTTTTATTTTTAGATTGTATGAGATAGTTTTGTGGAACAATAACTCCCTTATACCCACTGCAAAAAAACTTGAACTTCTACATAAAGGCAGATGAGATATGGAGGGTATTGCACTTGACACCTGAATCTTGTATCCCACACTCATTACATCAGTTACATTACAAAACAAAGTTGAATGCAATCTGGACATTAACAATACCAATTAACATGCACCTTTTACAAATCAAATGAAAATTAATCTATTTAACATAGATTGCTGAAATTACTATTCTATAGAGTGTATAAAATAAACAAATACCATAAAATTGCTAATGATTATTCTTTTATTTAGTGTAACTCTTTAGTGAATAAAATTATTACTATTAAAAAGTGTTTTGGCCACTCTCAAGGTCCAGCCTCAGGTCAAAACAGTATTTATGAAAACTGCAGAAAGACTTCTTCATCCCACTCACCACACACAAACTCACTTACAGCTTGGTGGAGAAAAAAATAAAAAAAGAAAAATATGAACTTTGATACAAATGCTACAAGATTAAAATGATATAGTTAATAATAAAGGATGAAAGCCACACTTCTTTCTAGGGTGAATGCCAAGTGAGATCTTCAAAGTTCTTGAAATCTGGGAGTTTAGTCAAAATTTATGACCTAAATTAATGCTGTTAAAGGGATAGCTCATATGAATGAGTCTAGTTATTTGATATCCCTCAATAATAAAAAGCTTCCTCACCAAGTCCTTCTAATTTGTCTCTTCTGATGAATTCTTAATTGTTTGAGTGATTTCCATCCTGACAACTTGGAAGGTGCACAAAAAATTTTTAGTACACTCAGTCACAGCAGGGAAATTGCAAGTCATCCTGCCTGACTCCTGCACATCTTTGATAATTTAGAGAGAAATTATTAGGAAGAGCAATTGTAAACATACCAAATTGAATCTCTGCTGAGAATCAGAAGACAGAAGTGATGGGAATAGAGCAAGAAGGTTTGTGAAACGAAATCTCCTGTAGGAACAGGGAATGCAGAGCACCAAGCGTTTGATATGAAATGCAAACACCACTTTGTTATTAACATTTGAAGGCTGAGATATGTTGCTGTATTGAAATAGGTGACCTACAGGAGAAAGGCTTTCAACCCTAATATTGAGCAGCAGAATCAGATCTCAGAAACAGAGCTTAAAAGGTATTTAATAAACAGTACATAGATTTTTATTACCTAAAAAGTAATAAAAATATTATAATTTCTTTCAAAGAAAGTTTGTAATTTGATGACTTCTTTGTGAGAAACTAAAGAGTAACAGATAACATGCATGGGCTAATCCAGGTTTCCCCTGTTGCTTAGACAATCCTGGCCCAAGTGGAATCTGAGCAGATTGAGGGGCCGGCTTTGCGTCCCATGAGTTTATCCATGTGCTGGGGAAACAGGATTTGCTCCCACATGTAACTTGCACTGACATCTGTGGGAGTCTAGTGGTTGGAAGGGCCACAGATGCGAGCCTTTATCTGTGCAGTTTCCACTATGAGATATGCAGGAATACCAGAGCACAGATGCGAATCTGTTCCAGTTTGATGACAGCCGTCATTTCTTTCACATTGCTATAATTTTGTTCTCCAAAGGCATCTGATACTATTTCTCTTTGCACAGAAATATATACTACAGGTTCTAATTCACTAATAGACAGTATTAACCAGTTTGTTTAAACAAAACAATCTTTGTAAACCAAAACTAATAGTTTCACTGAAACTAGATCCACATCTGTAGCCATTGACTCCAGTAGGCTTTGGATCAGGCCCTAAAACAGGCATGGGTCAGAGCTAGCTAATATACCAGTCTCACTTCCAGAAATTGTGGAGGATATGGAGACTGAAGTTACACAGACTTGGCAAATATTTATTACAAAATGGACATCAACTTTTTCAGATCAAATACATGATTTACCATAGGGAATGTATGTGATTGTCTGTAACAGTGTCAAAATACCTTTGATTTCTAAGTCTTCTAAGTACCTTCATATGTACGTTTTAACCATCTATTTCAGACTAGCAAAAAATTCAGCTGAAAAGTGATACTAAAAAGTAAAGTTCATTATTGTTAGCTTAAAATAGCCCAGTGCTGTAATTGTTCGATGTAAACATGTTAGATGTTTTTTGGGGCTTTCTTTATCCAGTGCTATGCATGATAACAAAATACAATTTAAAAATTTATGGCAAGTCATTCGTAACTAGCTAAAACTGAGATTTAAAAATCCTCATTAACATAATGGAAATGTATATGAAGTGAAATCCATAGATCTTTTTCTTGTTTAGTTTGGGAGGGAAAAAACAAACCAAAACAAACCCCAAACCAAAACAACCCAGCCCAAAAGAGCTGAATATGTTATTTCCTACATGAATAAACATTTTGGCTGCTGGGCATTGAAAGAACCTCAAAATTTTGGACGTATCAACCAAAGAATATTGTCTTTGTGTGTGATAGTAAGTCTTTTGTGTGAACATTTCTGAATGTAAAGGGCTCCTGAGTCACTTTCTGTGATGGTCCAGCATTTGAGGTGAATTGCGAGAGACAAAATCATTTACAGGACGTAAATGGTGAAATGGAGTTCTGCTAATCCTCTGGTTTAAAAGTGTGTCTACTGGGGTCTCTAATTTACAAATATTTATCTTTTTCTTGGGATCCTTTTTACTGGAATTTAAAAGAAAAAATTCGGTCTGTGCCTGGAGCAGAAAACAACTGCGAATGAATAAGGCTTGATTGGCTTGATTTAGCTTTCCCTGAGATAATCCCCAGGGACTGGGTCCTTAAAGAACATCAAACAGCAACAAAGACAAGGAAAGAGGGAAATATGACATGAAAGAAGAATTAGAGAAGAAATGTTTCTGTATAACTTAGATTTACAGAAGATAGGCAGTAACATTACTTTTTTCTTCTGGTGAAAAGCTATTCAGTCACACAAGGGATATGAGAAAGCTCAATCCTCAGTAGTTTAAGCTGCATTCATGAAAAAAACCAAAAGTATCTTTTTAAAATTTAAACCAGCCCACCAAAAACACTGGTACAAATACATTCCTAAAGACTAATTTATGGGCTTTTGCGTATGAACCAAAGTTAAAAGCTCATTGTATATACCTAATTTAACAAAAAATAAGCTTACATGATCATTTATGATCCTCAGTATTAATGACAAAATTAAAATTATTTGTGATGCCATTTTTTTTAAGATGGGGGCTTTAATTATAACGAGTTGGGTTTTTAAAAATATTTCTACTAACCTTTACTACTAATATCTTATCTTTATTTGTCCCAACACAATATATATATTCTCTAACAGAATAGTTATACCACTGCAACGTGCAAACAAATATCACATAATCAGCTGAGAAGAACCAAAAGTTTTTAGATTTCTTGCCAGTAAAACTAAGTTTGTAGTGTCAGAGGTGCTAATAGAAATCTGCAGCCATGGCCCTTTTCTGCTTATCTTGGTTCTTGTAAGTTACATTTTTAAAAGTGGTTGTTGAGCCCCTGTACAGTGGATTTGTTTCCTAAAAAACAAAAACAAAACAAACAAACAAACAAAAAAAAAAATCAAAACCAAACAAAACCAGATTAAATAGGAGTCCCACAATGTTTGTATAGAAGTAATGTATTTTTGATGACTTTAGAATAGCTTTCAGTAGCTCGCTCATATTCCAAGCTACTGAAAACCAGACCGATTTGTGCTGATGAGGCAGCACAAACCAGCCTGAGGTCAGGAACATGCTTTCCTTCACATCAGCCTCCCAGATTAAAGTGATGCCCATCATCAGACAATACCTCATCAAATGTGTCCGATACAATTTGTGTATCAAATCTGGTGGTTGGACCATTATAAAAGCACAGAGAATGCCTCAGTGGTGAGATGTGACTTGTCATGGTCCGCTTGTCACATACACTATCCACTGTGTGCTGGGAGAAGGGCAAGTCTCACCTGAGCTTTTAATCCTGGCCTCTCATCAATCACTTTCTATCCTTTCTTCTTGTGACAGAAAAGAAAATTAAAATACTACCAACTCTATCCTTCCCTTCTCTCTTACCATACCTAGGCTGTCCTGAAGGACCAAGACAACATTCTCAGGTGGCCTTGCTGTAAGTTGGTGATTTTTCCCAGCTCAAAAGCTGAAAGGCTGACAGTGCCCATTCTTGGAAAAAGTTGCAATCACAGGACTTTGTAGGAGAATGGAGCTGCATGAATAGTGCATTGCCTGTCCTCCTGACACCCACCAGAAATGCTTACTCAACATGCTTTTTTTTCAAAGATCCTCAGAAGTCCTAAAGCTTTTGTAAAAGGACAAAAAAGTCAAGGGCAGAAAAGAAAGAAGAAAAGGGAACATGTGATGTAAGCTTACATTAGATGCCCAAAGTTATAGACAGAAGACAAGGCCTGGATTTCTCTGTCCTTTCACCTACATTGGGGACAGTTCTGTTCACTTCTGCTCTGTGTGACTAGGCTTGGATCATGACAGAGGCCAGGAACAACCTCTTTTCCTTAATAGCTCTGTTTCTGGGCAGAGGGATAACACCTCTGATAATTATATAGGCAGACAACAACTTTGTTAGGATTAATCAAAGACTGGGTACTAATTAAAAACAACTAATAAAAAAAAGTTCTCTATACATTCTTACATGCAGAAGAAATTAAACCAGGAGATTAAACCCTAGATAATTTTCATCCATAAAAGAATAATAATTTTACTTCATAGAATACTGAATGTGGTGAAAACCTATCAGCAAAATCTATCCATTAAAAAAAATAAAATCAAGACACAGAATTTTAAAGGCAGTTGTGCATCATGTAACCAAGTTAAAGAACCTTGTATAAAATCAATGCATTTCACATACCGTTTGCCATTTAACTTTTGATTTTTCTGCTTCAAACTTGGCCACCTCTTTTCGGTCTTGAACTGACACCAGTAATTTCCATATACAAAGTAAAACAATGCCAATGAGAAGGATAGCAAGGGTGACACCCACCACTATCATTGGGATATTTGGAAGCTGTGCACAATCTGTGGAAACAAAACCAGTTTATGACTGTGGATAACCGATCAATGAATTTTACACAATTTAAAACAGCCAAGAGGTGTGCTGAGATTCTCATTTGCCATGAGCTGGGCATGCCTTTTTCTTCAAGTTCACGTTATTTTTCTCTGCTAGCTTGCTGAAGGCTTTGTGAAGCCAGCTGAAAAATATTTCATTAAAATGTTTAAAAAGTTAATTGCTAAGTTATTTCACTGTTTTTTTACCATGCCAATTAGCAGCTGCTGGATACAGACATAGATTCTGAAGAGAAAAGTCAGAAAATTGATCTCAGATCTGTGTCAATATAATTCTAAAAAGCAGCGCTGAGTTGACAAAATTATGAATTTTACAATGTTATGGTTGGAACTCTAGTCCAAGTAACTGACATTCAGTGTGTTGCAGAAGAAAAGATTCTAACAAGATCTGTATTAGGTTAAAGTCACCAATGATACTGATAAAATAGAGGAAACTGTATTTCTCTCATGAAAACCATGAGGAAACAGTTCCTTCAGACTTGCTGAAAATGTTGGACTAGGCAATTGGAAGGAATTTTGCATTTCAAATTCTGCAATAAATTTTATGATAAAATATTTCAGAAAGTCAACATTAAAACTGAACTTCAAAACCCAAAGAAGTTTGATTCTTTTAATAGTAGAAAATACTGTCTGTGAAAGTTGGTGAACACTACTATTTTACAAAATTTTCTGCTGAGCCATGGTTTCAGAACATTAAAAAATTCATTTCAGTGTGGCTTGTGAAATGCATGATTGCATTTCACATTCTGTTTTTGCTTGATATCATCGGTTAACTTAATTCTGAGGGGCTCTGGTTTGAGCAGTGGACTGGTTTTCTGACTACTGCTGCCATATTGACTTCAGTTCCGTAAATGAAATTGTATTTCTAGAGAATTTCTTGAGGTCTCATCCCAGTTCATGTTTTAAAGCTCAGGAGCAGAACAGCAGATGACAGTGAATCTGATTATTGGAGCATTGTGTGAGGGCCATTACATAGAGGTCAATGAACTGAGCCTTTTGTTAAACATTTCTTCTTTTTCTTCTTTTTTTTTTTTTTCCCCCACATCTACTTAAAATGCATAATAAACTATTTAATAAGGATAAAATCTTACCTTTGAAGTCTTGAATCTTAGGGATGTAGGGATGTAGTTTAAGAAATGTTTAAGCTTCTTTAGTACTGCCTGTGATATAAGCACCTTTGCTGTACTAGTAACCTATACGAAACCAGACTAATGTTCTTATGGCAGGAACTGCTTTTTTTTTGTGTAGTGAAATCTATTTCCTTCTCACATTTTGCTAGAGAAAGGCTACACAAAGGCTTAACAAAATGAACACCATTTGTGGAAACAGGAGGAAGTTACAAATCTGCATGGCTTTGCCTACAGCACAACTAACATTTAGTATGAAGACATCTTTATTCCCTGGATGATAAACTATTTGGCTGCTGAAAAGTGGTGTCTGTGTTCTCTCCAGTCCTACCTGATTAGACTTAATGAAAAATCAGTAATGAAACAGCTGTAAATGAGGAACTAATGTTAAATGGAAGGACATAAAGAGATCTGTTCTATACCTGTTAGTTTTGCAAAATATTCAAAACTTAATTACGGCTGGAACAATTCTGCCATGAAGATGGGCTGAGCGAGTTGGGGTTGTTCAGCCTGGGGAAAAAAAGGCATCAGGGAGGCCTTGGAGCACCTTCCAGTACCTAAAGGGGCTACAGGAGAGCTGGAGAGAGACATTTTACAAGGGCATGGAGTGACAGGACAAGGGGCAATGGCTTTAAGCTAAAGAGGGTAGGTTTAGATTAGATATTAGGAAGAAATTCTTTGTTTTGAGGGTGGTGAAGCACTGGAATAGGTTGCACTGGAATAGAAGTTGTGGATGCCTCAGCCCTGGCAGTATTCGAGGCCAGGTTGGATGGGGCTCTGAGAGAGACATCCCTGCCCATGGCAGAGGGCTTGGAAACACATGAACTTTAAGGTCCCTTTCAACCCAAACCATTCTATCATTCAACGATACTGCAACATTAAACAGAATTATAAATATATTTTAGAATTTCAGCAGGTGTACTTAATCAGATAGTCTTTTGAATATTTGTCCATCTATTAAACATATATAATTTCAAAGTGAACTGTAGTTTTATCATATAATGCAAATGACATTTGGTATCATCATCTTAGAACTGCACAAGGCTTTGAAAAAATTAACTTATTCTTACAGCCTAATGATCATTCTGCCCATTTTTCATGACAGGCCAAGTATTTATGTTACCACTGCATTAAATAAGTACTTGAGGAGGTGCTCTTTTGGCTGGGCAGGGAAGGGCTACAAACACAAGGAGGTGCTGTGCTGCTTCAAAGAGCTCTGCTTCTAGTTTGCTAACCTTGTCTGTGGTTTTAAATCAGATTTCAACTAGAAAAAGCAATATTCACTGCTTACCTTTCTGTTCTATGCTGTGAATGACTGTTCTTCCCTGTTCATCCACAGCCAGAAGAAATGTGGTTATACATTCATTTTCCCCCTGCAAAGAGCAGGAAATGGATTTATCCTCTGAATAATCTGCAGAGGGAAAGAAAAAAAGTAATTCATCAGACCCAATGAAATTTAACCTTTAATAAATAGAGAGACTGCTGGCGTTATGTTTGTCACAGCCTTGTCTGTAGATCGTAAAGAGTTAAAGACAAAAGCAGAAATACTCTCAGAATTTCTACTAAACTTAATGGCTTTTCTTCTAATTCAAATTTCATTTAGTTTCTGATTTTTCACTTATATTTCCAAAGAACTGATCCAGCTGTTGTCAATCTGCACTGAGGATCTAGTGCACCTTGTTTCTTTAGTGTACTGGGAATTTCAATGTTTTGAAAGTGTTTCCAAGATGCTCAACTGGCAGCTGTCTAGGAAATGTAATAGCCCCAAATTATGGGACAAAGTAAACAGAACAAAGTATGTTCCTTTGGTTTGCAGCTACTCCTGCTACCTCTAGATCATGTTTCAGAAGTAGGTATACACACATCAAGCAGCAATGGCTGCTGTTAAAAGGGCTGCCATTCATCTCTTCCTCAACAGCCCCCTCAAAGGTCACTTTGTGTCCAGTGCTGTCATATGAGTAAATAAAGATTAATAACAGAAAACTGCGATTCTGGGATTTTTCTAATGGGATTCTGGATGAAGCAAATAAAGTGACCTGAGATGACAGTCTGACCCCATTTATTTGTCTCTCCACTTACTGTTGATCGCACAAAAATTTAATCCATTTTTTCCTTCCAGGTTATTCCTAACTGGGGAGCTGAGAAAAATTCATTCAAAGAGAACAGAGAGACAGAAGAAAGCTGACTTTGAGAGACAATACAAAGCAAATAAGACAATCAGAAATTGAGAGTACAAGTCCAGAGCCAGAAATGTCATAATTTCTAGTGTAACTATAATATAGTACTTTTCAGAGAAAAAATTTACTTGTGTGCAATAATACCTCTGGGGCTGAATGCTTATGTTTCCATATAACCCATGATTTGAGTACCACTGGAAATTAAGTATGCTCTTAAGTATATTTTAATCAAACTTCTTAGGATTTATTTTTTAGAAGAAAGAAAAATCGTAGACTTCTCAAACATTTGTTTATAATAATTATTACTCACCATTATTTCCTACTCATTCAAAACTCTTACTGAAATTTCATAAGCAATTGTGCTAAAAAATATCAAAGTCCTCAAACTCTAATACCAAGAGTAATTGAATAGGAATCAGACAAGAATATATATTTCAAAGAAACCTATGCTACGTTTAAAAAGTGCTTGCTCTGTTTTCTCTTCCTCATATTGCTTTTGATCATAAGATTTGGTCTTATAGAAAATACTGTTAAACACCATAGAAAAGATGAAAGTATTAACTACCCTCCAGTCCTTTTCTCTCCTTGTTATAAAAAGAGAATTCTATCCAGTAGGATTTTAATGGAAACAGGTTCTTGATTTGAGCCTTGTATTTAACCTGTTGCCAGTCCGTGGTGGCAGAGCAATGTGTTATCTACCAAGGGGCCAGGCAACCAAGACTTGCTGATTTAACAAGATTTGCTTTTGTTAGAAGGGCCATGAGCTGCAGGCTGATGGCTCTCGTTGACACGTCACAGTTCCAGAAACACTGTCACAAGTTTTGCAATATTTGTACTTTCCCAACTCTCTTAAGCAAGCAAATTCAAAATATTAACTTGCTTACAAAGAGGGGAAAAAAAAAAAAAAGGGAAAGGATAATTGTTAGCTATCCTGAAAAGAGAAAACTTTGCAAGCATACACCAAATATCACCCGGAAAGCAGTAACTGCACATATATTATTTTTACAATGTGATTTTTTATTTAATGCCATAATTTGAAACCAAAGGGAGCAGAATTCTGATTATGTGCAATAATGTAGATATGAAAGCAAAAATGCCAGTTCAAGCCGTTCTGTATCCAGCTTACGGTTACTATTTTTCATTTCTCTAATGTTATTTTTAGCATGAGGGATCACTAAAGAGACCCTATTGCATATGTTATTTGCAGTTCATCAGCACAAAAATTTGCCTAGGTAGGAAAATTCCTGTAATTTACATCTGAGTAATCTTCTGAATTCTGCAGTGAATCGCCACACTCTTCTGCAGCCTAATTTTAGTAATTTCAATTTTATTTGAAATAACTGAAGTCCCACTAGAGGAGGAATTGGGTAGCAGTGGCAAGCTGGAGACTCATGTGAAAGCCTGTTTCCTAACAGATACTTATCTAAAAGATCCAATAACAGAAAAGTTGACTGTAAATTTAAATGTCATTATGCCCTTTCTTGTTTGTTTTTAGCTCAATAAAAGGCTTTTTTTGAACAGAGTTGACCTCACTTTGAGTCATAAGAGAGCAGCGCTCATATAGAGGTTTATTCAGACTCCAGTATCCACTTTGCTGCTGCACAGGGAATTTGTGAGGTGCCAGCGCTATGGGGTAGGAAAAACTCAGTTTCTCCGGGGAAAATATAACTGTCCCTGTTGGGGACAGCTGTGGCAGGAGCAGCCTGGTGCCCTGTGGCTGGGGTGGTGGCAGCAGATATATTTTAAGAATTTTGGTTCCTCTTGTGTAGTGAGTAGAGCAACGAGAGCTCCTCTTACACCCCCCTGGCAAAGTGTGGTGGGTGTAGCCTAATTTAAATATTCAAGTATTAAAAATGAATGAAAAGTTCAGAAGTGATGCCTGCTGTGGAGATAAGCCCAGTAGATGTGAAGCCATCAGCACCTGCAGAGCTGCTGGGCACCCCATGCCCTGCTGGATCCCTGCGTGGAGTGGCTGAACCTCTGGTGGGGAGCAGGAGGAGAAACCCCTGACAAACCCAGAACCAAAGCAGGGGAGTTGAAAGCCACAACTCAGAGCCTAAAATGGGCACTCCCAGGAAACAGGAAAATGTAAAGCTTATGCTTTTTTTGTTGCTCCACACTTCCAGTCATTGTATTGCAACATTCACATGCAAAAGAGAAACAAATTTCTTTAAGTGCTAATGTTTTAGTTAACCTAGAGCTTTTACTTTTTCTTTCCACAAAAGCATTGAAGCATTAAAGAAATTAAAATATAAACCAGAAAGAAGTATACTACCCCAAGAAGTTGCTCAATAATCTGTCTTAAATATTATGTGGTTTGCTAGTTTTACCACTTTCAAATTGGTGGGTTTTGTTTGGGTAAAAGTTTTTATTCTGCAATTACTTTTAGTTATTATTTTAAGGGTGTATTTTTTCTTTCAGGGCTTCTTAATGAGGCTACACAAGCATTTAAGATGAAACACAGTTTGCAACAGCTGTTTCTTTTTTTCTTTTTTCTTTTTTTTGAGGGGTCTGGATGGGAACATGAAGGTTGCAGTAACTGCTGTAAATATATTTTAAGTCTAAAGAAGTAGTTGATGGTCCAGTCAGGGAAGCACAGGACATAAGAAAAAGGAAATAAGCAGGAGCAGGAGATGATATTGTCGTGTTCATATTCCTGTGACCTTTGTGTATGTGAACAGAACCATATAAAAGGCTGTTTCTGCTCTTGATTAGCATTCATTATATTTGAAAGTATAATGTTTTATCTATTCCTAGCTACAAACATCTGCCACCTTACAAAAGCAACCTGAAAACTTTACTAACTAAAGAGATACAATAAAAGTCCTTTTATGTTTTTTAAGCCTGTAAGGATACATTTATAAACAGATACTGATGTCTAGAAAGGCAAAGTATGATATTAATTTTAATAAAAATACAAAATTAGAATGAATTGTCCTTAAAAGGGCAATATTTGCAACGTTTGATCTCTGTATTGTGGAGTATTGCCATCAAAAATAAAAGGTGTAGCTTTGCTGGAAGGATGTACATCAGTGACATTTCTGCATGCACACAGCTCCAGACAGGCTCCCAACAGAGCTTGCAGATACAAACCTTAGACATGCACACAGCATTCTGCATTGTCATCTTTATTCTTACATTTGTCTTATTTAATGCTTATGGTATGTCTGTGATGTGGATGTAATTAACCTATGTCCTGCTTTGCATAAAAATTTCTTATACCGTAGGGCTGGGACTACAATTGCAACTGGAATAAGCAGAGGCTACTTGCTGAGCAGGCATCTTCCTCTATAGAAAAGAAAATTATTCACTTTTTTTGATTTAAAGGTTTGATTGTTGTGGGGCTTGGGTTTTTTTTTTCTGATAGTACTATTTTACTCAAGATAAATTCTTATTCCAGAAACTTCCATTGATGCAGGGCAGTTTTGAATTAAAGAAAACAACTAAAAGTTGTACTTAGCCTTTTAGAATACAAGAAATGTCTTTGCCACTGGTTAAAGGGCTGTGTTTAGTCACCAGCTGTAATCAAGGATCTCTCTAAGGACTGGCGTCCTTTGTGTTTTTATGGCTGAAGAAGCCCCACTGGAACTCATGGTACAGGTGTAACTTAGACTCAGGAATTTTCATCTGTCACTGGTTTGCAGGGACTGGTATCTATCAAATTCTATACTTTCCTGCGTAAACTACTTAGAAAATAGGCATGATCCAATGAGTTAATTAACCTGGAAGGGTAATAGCAGTCCTGTGCTGCATTTCCTACTTGCCTCAGAAGAACCACAGACAGACAGTAATTGCCTTATGACCCATAATATAATTCCACAGCAGAAAAAAGGGCTACTTTCAAATATAAAATTACTGAAAGTGGAACCTCCTGCTAATCACACACACACACAAGAATGGAAGACTGAGTATACCAACCCTTTGCAATGCTGACAGTTGCATCAACCAATTTGCATTTTTCACTGCAGTCTCCCAGTGACTTGTCATCAGCAGCCAAGTGACATTCCACACAGCTCCTGTGGAAAACAATTCAGCAGCTCATCAATCTCTGCCTGTCACAAAGCAACAATACAAAAGCCAGTATGTGTGCATCTGCATTTTAAAAAGCAGCTAAATAAAAGGTCTTCTGCTATGGATACAGCAGTTCTCAGGAATATGATAGGTACTGCCACCAAAAAAAATCCCAACAAAACCAAACAAAAAACTCCCGCCTGAATAAAGGTATTGTGGATAAGCTCTGTCTTGTCCTCTATTCTCTCCCAGTTTATTAGCTACCAGACAGAACCCCAGGCAACATTATTCATGTAGGTCTATCAAAGACATGTGGTTACTCACACGTAACATTCATCTTCAAAAACTAAAAAAATAAATATCCTGAACACTGAATATTCTCACACTAAATACCAGCTGAAGGAATTCCTATCAGGTGAAAAATATCTGAAATTGACTTCAAAGAGATCAAGCTGAGGCACCTAATATGAGTCTGCTTTTGTTGAAAGTCTATTGAATAATGCATTAAAACACTTTTCAGGTATCTCAACAGTTGTCTCTTGAATATGATTACTTGTCTCAGGAATTACCTAGATCCTAATTATACTAACAAAATTTACAGGAAAATTATTTTTTTATTCAATGGTAGAATGATTGAAATATTGTTTAAAAACATGAAGTCTAAGCCAATTCCTTTAGAAATCTCTGGAAATCTTCGTATAAATTCAATGAGGATTTCAATAAATCAAGAGTTTATTAATGGAAAATAAAACAACACACAGAATTTATATATGAACATTTCTGATGGAAATTTTGTTTGCTGATTCTTCACAAATTCAGCCAAATTAAGGGCTGAGATTCTGAGAAGCAGCCTGAAGGACTGACTATTTAAAAAAAAAAGGTAAGAAAGGAGAAGAGAGCAGAGAAGAAAAGAGAAAAAAGGAAAGGAAAAAAAGAAGGGGAAAAGGGGAATGGGGGAAAGGAAAGGGGTGGGAAGTAGAAAGGAGAAAGGAGAGGGGAGAGGGGAAAGGGGAGAGGGGAGAGGGGAGGAGAGGAAAACTGCAACAAAACATCCCAAAACTCCCTGGCTATCTCCTGCTGCATTGAGTTACATATATCCATGGGAATATGCTGAGGCTGCTGAATTTATCTTCAGGGGATGGAGGTGACCTTATCACTCTCTGGAAATGGTGAATAGTAAAAGCAAGTGGGTAATGGGATAGCCTCTATCTCATGGAGATAAATTCAGTGTTGGTGGTGGTTTTGTCATATTCACCATGTTTCTTATACTACACTCTCTTTCTCAGCTGCCCAGCCATTGATCTCCATCTCCTCTGACCTGGTCTTTCAGCTCTCTTGGTTACTCTACCCAGGTATTCCCAGTGTTCTCTCTCTTTTGGCCTTTTGTGCCCTGTGTTTCAGCAAGAGAAGACACTGATACAGAAAGAAAAGATCCAACACTGCATACAATATACATGTTTAAACGGGTTAATGTAATGCCTATCATGTAACTTTATATTTCTTGTTCTTTGCCAAATTGGGCAGAGCAAAGCAGCAGCATTGTCCTTTTTGTTTAGTGCAGTTGCCTGCAGAAATTCTCTTTGAACATACCGAGAGGCTCAGTTCTCTTAGGTCAAATTTAGCACTAACAGAAAGCGATTGATGAATTAATCATGTCATAGAATAGCTTTTCATTCAGATACACTGTAGACTGCAATGACAGGTATGAAAATATACTGTTGAAGAGAAATGGGTCCCAACTCTAAATAGGGAGACAGGACATCATCATGAACCATGCAGCCTAAACTGCTCGGCACTCAGAAAGCAAAGCCAGGATCATTAATAACGTGCTCTGTGAAGCCTAATTCAACTTCTAGCCTTAATTTCTACTGAAGACTGCTCCATTTGGACTTGTAATACAAGCCTGAGCAATGGTGTACTTAGAGTGGCCATCTTCACAATCTGTGTATTTTTGGTTGCTTTTCCAGTCGTGCACCATGGCAGACATCTTGCATCACAGCAGGAAAGATACATAAATTTAGTATGTTCAGTGGACAGAAGATATTTCACCATTTACAATCAATTTATCATCAACTTATACACAACATACAGCTACACACTTATTCATTCCCAGACTATTATCTAGTTTATTATATTTGCGCCTCTTTAATTCAGCCAAGCTTAACTGAATTTGGACTACGAATTTGCACATGTATAAAGCTTAAGTGGACAACATGACCTTACTCATTCATATGCATGAGAATAGTAATACAAATGCAAAATTTTTCTGTGAGGCTGTATAAGTGTCATATAAAACCACCATTCTGATTAGTTGTACAGACAGGAACAGCAATGGAAGTGTAAAGTTTGAAGTTGACTTAATTGTTTCACATGAAGTCCTTTTGTACAAGAGCAATGCTCATGAATGGTTGATATATGAGTTGTGACTATGTATTTCAAAGGATAAAGAAGCTCTTGGGTCCTGGTCTGTAAATCCAATTTACAGACACGGCAGTAAACACACTGCTGAGGCAGTACAGGAAGTAGATGTCTGGGTGATACAAACATCAGAGGTGTACGGCCAACACATTACCGTCTGGAGCTGCAAGGGTCACCACAGAGAGGGCATTTTTCACACGTTTGGCCTGAAGCCCCGGGATGGGTGCAAGCACAGGTCCCACAGATGCATTCGCCTCTCCCATTGCACAGTGTCCCATCCTCAGCAATGCAGGTGCTGGTATCAGTTGTGCAATTACAGTATTCACCAGTCCATCCGCTGTGGCACCTGCACTCCCCACAGTCACAGTCACCATTGCCTGAAAAAACATTTATTACACTTCAAATCAGTCTCTGATCATTCAAAAAGAATCTGAAAGACGATCTTTAAAGATCATTCTCTTTAATAGAAAATATTTTGCTCTCTCCAACTCTTCTTCTAAACACCTTTCTTTCTGTCCCAGAATTTTCAGTTTTAATCAGAGATCAGATTTTCGCTTAGACTGGCTGTAAGCCAGTGCACCTACATTCTCTTGTCTGGAGTCCTCCACGCAGGTCTTGTCTCCTGGCAGTTCACAACCTAATGAGTAAATACTTCCAATTTATAATGGCATAGCCCAAACTATTTTAAATCTAAAGACCATTCATAAATAGCAATTTTTTATACAGAATCGGTTGCAACGGAATATATGATGAAAACACGAATTCACAAGCCCCAAGCTAAGGGTGAGCTAATAAATCTCTAAAGGCAGACACTACAAACAGCACTGAGGGGCCATACCTGCGCACTGGAGCCCCCGGTGCCTGCCGCAGGAGAAGTCGTCGCACTCACAACGGGGCCCATAAACCTTTCCGTAGGGGGACGGGTGGCACAGGCAGCGCCCGCAGTAGCAGTCGCCTCTGCCGCTGCAGGAGCTGAGCTCAGCTGGGCCCCGGCAGGAGCTGCCCCCGACAGAGCTCTCGTCGCACTCGCAGCGCGGCCCCACGAACCCAGGGCTGCACACGCACACCCCGCACTCCAGAGAGCCTTTCCCTTGGCTGCATTTTGGGCTTTTCATCTCGGCCTTTGCCTGACAGTTGCAGCTGCAGAGGGGATCAATTTCCATTTCCAGCATGTCACTGAGCCCCACAGGTTTTAACTTAATAAGCCTTCTGGTTTTTTCGCAAGAGGAGAGACTTACAGTCACATTGAAGGAGACCTGGAAGACAGAATGAAGGCTGCTAGGATCTGGAGCACAGGGAACTCTGCAGGGTGCTCAGGAAGCTCATGCAGAGGACAGTGCAAGAGGGTCATAGTATCTATGACCTGCTCTTCGTAACTTGTCTGAAGGAAGATCGTTTAATACAGAGCAAACACTCTACCTTAGTGTCCTAAATTATATGAACTTATGTCTTTGGAGAATAGGTTCTTCACTTACTGTGTCTCCCACTTTCACATGAGAGCATTTCCTCTGATGTGGAAAAAAGGTCCCGTTGTTACAGATGGCTGTGAAGGAGAGATTGAGCCCTTCTGTCTCTCCCAGGATCTCCAACTCTACCTCAGACCTCAGCTCCTTCAAGGAAAAAAGTGTGAGATGAATGGAGTGATAACGCTGCCCAGTGCTCCATGTCTGTGTAATGTGTACTATAATTTACCCTGACTTATACAGGAGCACACTTGTGTTTGGCACTTTGTTTACAGAGCTCTCTATTGCAAGAAAAATGGGGAATGAGAAAAACAAAGCAAATGCTGACAGACCCGGCTTTCAGTGGAAAGCAACAGTGGAATCAGTTTAATATCCGCTATCACAGGGCTTATTTCCTGCCCTTCCAGGAGAACTAATTCAATGTTTTATTATATAATCTTTCATCACTCTGCTGACTGATACAGGTTTTCTTTTAGGTCTGGACTTGCTGAGGAGTGGATTTGCATCCCTGATTGCATTGCTAGCTCTGGGCTTTTCCTGATTAGGCAAACTGTGTCAATATTGCTCCCTCACTTCCTTTCTTCTCCCAATGGAAATTCCTGCTTCATGAGTTGTCTGTGCTATTTTAAGCTGTATTCAACAATGTTCATAATTTTTAAATCAATTTGTTCCATCAAACTTTCATTTCGAAAGTCACAAACTTTCTTCCTTAATTTGCTCATACTAGGTATTTATATTTTAAGACTTTAAAATATTTTATAGCAACTTTGCTTACACAACCTTAATCCAAAGCCTATCACAGGCCATGGGGAAATTCCCTATGACTTCATTGGCCTGTGGACCCAGTAAATGGAAATTTTTCAAAAATACCTCAGCAACCGATGAGAAAACATCTCACTGACTTGACTTTGTGCTCATGGAAGTTTAATTGCTTGCAAAATACCCCCAGCCCTTCAATCAGAGCACTAGGAACTTTCTGAGCTTACTTCAGTGAGTCATTCTACTAAAGGTAGCAGGATGACTCACTGGAGTAAAGGTCTGGTGGGGTAAATCAAAGTGAAAATAGAATAGGTATAAACCTGCATTGACAACTCCCTGTCCTTTGTACATGATCTGGATTCCTTGGAAATTTGTCTTAGAGTTGTAACGCTGTGCCCTGGGCATCAGGTTGGTAATGTTGGTAGCTTTGGATACGTCCAGATTACATTTTCATTTGGTTTGGAGGTAGGTGCTTGTGCTGAAACAATGCCGAGTTGTAGATAATAATTTGTTTACAATAGCTGGGCTCTCACAAAAGGACCCAATACAGAAAACCTCTCTGTAAAACTGACTGTTGGCATGTGTTTATGTCACCATTAGTCCCTCTTCTACCAGCTGCAAAACTACAAAGTGCAAACAGAGTGTGACTGTGAGAGAAAATTAAATGCTACTAAATGCCAAATCAAAATACTTTCAATTCTGGAGCCTGTATTGGGTCGTTTTAATGTGCCTTGCTGTTGTGAGAGACCAAATTATGCATTTTACACCACTGAAAATGAATGCAAACTGATAAGTTCAAGGTTTGTAGATCCTAATACTTGTAGCACTTCTAATGATGTTTTAAAACTACTAAACTGTCTGGCCATAGTTTGAGGACACATAGCAGACAGTTCAGAGAGCTTTAAGCCATTCACATAGAAACATTTGTGGTTCAAAAAGTTTTCTGAATGAAGCAACAGACAAAGCAGTGCTACATACTTGTCCCTTTGTGCTACCTGTCTTGTCTAATACATTAGTTCTTTGGTCTCATTTCCTGAAAGTGCAAGGATCAAACATGGAGAAAAAAAGGTGGATTTTTTCTGAAATTTTAAATTCGTGGAATGGCTTTAATCAAATGGCCCACTAGCTGTCACAATGCATTTTAGCCTACAGCCCTGCAACACAAAGTTGTGCAGAATTCAATGCTAAACAAAGCAGGCTGAAATATGCTTACAGAAGTAAATGAACCATACTTGGAAAGAACATGAGAACTTCTTGCAACAAATATTTTGACAGCTCAGACTTTCTTAACTTGCCTACTTCCTCTCTGAAGCTTTTATATGGCAACACGTGGTGAATGGCATTAGCAAACCTTGTGTTTGCACAGCAAGCAAAGACTCAAAAACACTCTAAACATGTTAAAAGATTTAGCCTAACTCTATTCCCAGGGGGCAAAAAGTTACTTATTCCTTTTCTTGTGAGTAAAGAAGCAGAGACACAGGACATTGAGTTATACTTCTGAGAGTATCATGAAAAGTTTCTAACAAAAGCAGCATTAGATCTGTTTCGCACATGATTTTCAACTGTATGTCTACTGTCATTTCCTTCTTCACTGTCAAAAAAAATTCAGATACCTTTACTTATGTCAAATAAGGTGGTTTTCAGTGCTTCCTGCTTGGAAGATTTTCAATCATGAAACAATAAGATTGTTAACCTTTAAGGTTAAGCAAAATAAAATGGACTTTGGGAAACTTTCAGTGTGATATGTTGCTACTTGTACACTTCTTACATCTTGAAAGAAACATGGGATTTTAAAAACCTACGTGCAACTCTGGTGCATGGTTCAGACATGCTGTGCCTGAATGAGGCTGTGATGAGTTATGGCCCAAAGGCAGGAGCACCCTTCCTGCAGTCACCTCCCTGCCACTCCTGCAGTGGAGCAAGCACAGAGCTCAGCGCTCTCTCCAAACCATACCCACAGAACAGATGAAAACATGATGAGCCGAAACAGCTCAGGAGCTGCATCATAGTCACCACGGCCAGCTCTGGGAGCTGCTCTGCTCAAAGCATACAGCAGCTAAAAAGCAGCTGAAAAGCCAACAGAGCAAGAAGGCTGAGGACAAGCCAGAGGACATAATTTTGCTTTTGTATAAACTTTAGTGTGCCCTATACTGTGTACTACAACCTCTAGTGGGCTCTGCATCTCAGGAGGCACTCATGAGAGTCAGGGAGGGTAAGGAGACTGTCAGATGAAGTTACCAAGGCAATGGAGCAGCCAAGGAGAGACTTAAAACACAGGGATTGTCTAATTTGGAGAGAAGACTGGGAGCATGGAAGGTGTGTCAGTGGCACAATGTCATGGAATCATGAAGACACAAAGATAGGGTGAATGCAGAGCTGTTATTCACCAAACCCTACAACACGGCAACTGAGGTGCACTCAGTGAAACCTTGAAGTATAAGAAGTAGGTTAAGATAGGAATAAGAAAAATGGACCTTGGCACAGTGCAACTGAACTCCTTCATGTAATAGAAGGCAACAGAGGCCCAAAATATCAGCAGGTTCAAAAAGGAGAGTAGGAAAAAAATCATAGGGCATAGGAACTTAAGCAGAGGCAAAGGCGAAGAGGCAAGGATTCACTCTTCACATTTCCAATATTCCAGTGAGACATTCCACACTTATGCTGATAGGAACCAGATGTGACTTGCAGCAGGTTGGAATCCAGAAGTGAAATCCTGTTGCCGCTCAAAGTTTAGCAATAGCTTTGCTCATGAGATTTCCTCGTCTGTATTTATTACAATTTGTACACTCCCATGATTAACCCTGAAGTTCTCTCCTTATGCAATTTTCCATAAAATGGAGATTCTTCTGATATTTTGCATTTCATTTAAAAAAATAATAGTATAGCAACTGCATTGCTTTCGTTGCTTTTATAAGAGTTGGAAGAATTTGGTTTTCTTTCTATCACCAAGACCAAATTAATTTCGGCACGATGATGATTATCTTATTCAGGTGATAGAAGGAACAGCAGAAAAAAAAGTAAGGAAAGAAACAAGCGCTATTTGCAAAGAGTTATTTGACATTGCATATGACTGGTAGAGCAGGTTTTTCATAAAAATGGGCTGAGATGGAAGATAGAAATCTATGGTATATCAGCATATACGTAAATTGATGTATCTGTGCAAAGGCCTGTACAACTGCCTAAAAACATTCCTGTAACAGAAGAGAGCCAGGCGCCCAAGATGCATTTTACAAACAAAGCACTGGACAGCAGTGCTGTGTTTATGTTTCTGACATCATTACAGTATTTCTTTGTATTACCTAAACAAACCCATTCAAATCCTGGTATTACCTAAACAAACCCACATTGGCTCCTATGTTCTGCTTTTTAAAAACCTCAGAACAGCCTCACAGGGGCAGCATCAAATTGCTAAAGTGGAGAAGAGCACAGAACAGTGGTCTTTTTCCCCCCAGATATTCCTGCAAAGCAATTGTTTGTCTGCTCTGGTGGCAGCTACCAACAGGGAGAGAATTGAGTCCCTGTTGAAGTGTGGAACTGAGACTTGAATATTAAAGAAGGCTTAAGAGTAGGTGTAAAATACAGGAATATGAAGAAGGCAATGCAAATGAGATACTGATTTAAATGCAGCATTCCAGCAGAACTAAGGAATGACAGAAGGTTTATAGGAATTTTATTTCTGTGTTTACTTAATCCACAGGGTAAACACTTTTCCTATTAAGGTCAGCACCTAACATAAAAAATTTATGTAATCAGTTCATAAAAGGAATCAAAGACACTTCTTTTTACCAAATTGCAAACCAATTTTGAACATATAAACATAAAGGAAAAACTACATTATAACCATCTTACCTGATATGCAGCAATGATCAGCTGGAGAATATTTCCAGAATCTTTCTGTAATCTTCCAACGGTAGCTCCAGGAATAAGCTTTGCATAGTTCTGGAAATACAAAAAATGAATTTAAAGCACAAAAAAAAAAAAGCTAGGTGACAAGGAACTACCATAAGAAAAAACCAAAAACCCCCAAACCCAAACCAAACAAAAAACAACCAAAAAACCAAACAACCAAAAACCAAACAGTCAAACAAGAAAAGCAAAGCCAAAACCCAACCCCAAAACAAAAACGAAAGAGCTGACAACAAAACCAAGTATATTGAAGCCAACCGAAATAAATGACAGTAACATTTGCAAGGATCCTTGCAGTCTCCATTACATGTCTTAATGAAAAAGTCAGATGGAGAAGAGCTGGTTTCATTTAAACTTCATTGAACATATATTGCTCAATCTCCTCTATGTGCTTGGAAGTTTGATACTATAGTCTTCTTCAAGCTCTAATTTTTCAAATTCAGAAAGAAGATACATTTTATCAATATTTGTGTTTTTCTCTAAAAGAAATATCCAGAAACAGATTCAGCTGCACTACTGTTGCTGCACTGCTCAAGAGTCTTGGACCCTACATTCAGCAGCTGCAGTCATTTTTTCATCTTTGTACATGTATCTCAGTGCCCTGTTCCTACAATAGATTGTATGTTCAATTTCTGTTAATAATATAGTGCCAATTTAGCAATTTATTTTAGTCATAAGTTTTCTTTTATTTTTGAATTAAATTGCATTGTGACACTAAGATGGCATCTGACAGCTAGATTTTAAATATGGTGAATTAAAATTTATCTTGCCTAATTAACTCCATGAACTTCCCTTGCTTTTACCCATGCCTTTGGAAAATAATGCATTCATCATTTTAAAAAATACACTGTAGCACTAGTTTTCCATTACACATTATCAAATCAAGGCTGTTATTTTAAATAAAAGAAAAATATCCAGAAAACTATTAATAAACATGGATAATTTGATACCCTTATATCCTTCTTATACCTCATGTCTCCAAAATCCCTGTGATTACTTTATGTATTATGTATGGAATAGTTATCATTCATTACATTTCTAGTGCTATTGTGAATCAATGGGATTAACTGCATTTTATATTACAGCTGATGGCTTTGCATTCCTGACTCCTCCTGTGATTAGTGCCCTCTCAAGGATTCTTGGAATACTGAAACTTTGCGTTTCATACATGTGGACCTTTTGTGAGAAAAGATGATAAACTTGGAATTTAAAATATAGTCCCCTTTAATCTCTGGTATGCAAAACAAACAGCAGGGATATGCTGCTCTAAAGACTTTGGTGGAGCTCTCCTCTTTGAACAAAAATTTTCTGCATGGTGATACAAGGATGGCACTTCAAGCCCAGGCTGAGTGTGTATCTCCGGTCCATTGGTTAAACCTCATCTCTTAGCAAATATTTCTGTTCAGTCATTTCCAAGATGAGGCAGACAGGTGCTTTTGGGGTGCTACTATTGCAAAACATCCAAAGGATGTCACGGAATTTAGTCCTTTGGCAAATATTCATTAAAAGGTGAAATGCCGTTTTATAAGGATACTCTGATTCATATAAGGGAAGTTTGACAATTACATATTTGAGCTCAGTGGGGTTATGTCTTTATTTTAGCAGTGTAAATAATTGAAGAATTTTCATCATAGAGTGCCACACCAAATATATAAAAATAATTTGAAATTCCATATGAGTGTGGAGACTAGAGTATTTTTAGTTCCATTTTCAGCAGTGCAACACAGCCTGAAACTCCAATTTTGAAGCCATTTTTCCTGTGGTATAAAAAGAAATAATTCATCCAAAAAAGAGTGATTTTTGTTTCAAAACAAATTCTGCTTAGTCAGGACCAAAGACAGAGTCTTTCCCTTATCTAAGTTTGAATACATTTTTAAAGAATTCTGCTTGAAAACAAATAATATCAGCAATAGAAGAAACTACTTCATGAAAGCTTCAAGACTGGTGTTTCATTTTATACCAAAATAGGGTTTGTCAAAATATAATTATTATTGCCATACTCACAGAAGCTTTTTGAGCTAATAGCTTTTATAGAATAAAAACATCCTCTTCTGCTTTGGCAAGACTCGCCTGAGACTAATGATGCTAAAAGTTAGACAATACATAAATATACTTTAAAACATCTTTTTTAAAAAAAAAAAAAAAAAAATTCCTTATCGAAAATAATCTCAAATTATCAGGGCTCAATGTAAAGAATTTTCTCTCCTCTCTTGCATTTACTTTTGAGTAGCTGTATAAATGTTTCCACATGATTGCTTCTCAAGTTCTGTGGTGAGAGAGAGCATCAGATCTAAATGATCTCTTGAGGTTACTGTGCAGTAGCTGCTTAGGTGCATGGAAGGTTGAAAAGCAACACCAGCTCTGTTCCAAGCATGTGTGTTCTGTACTTGTGCCACCCCGAATATTTGTGTGTTAGATAATAATACACATGTAAGTGGATAAACTGAAAATTCAGTTGAAGAGGATCAAGAATATTACATGACTGAATTATTTTGGGCCAAATTGTTGGGGATTATACCAGGCTAGAAATATAAAATATATATTTGACAGTCTGAACGCTGCACTTAAGACTAATGGAATCTATCAAGTCTATTTAAAGAGGTGCTTTCTAAGTCCTCACAGTAATTTTAATGTAAGTTTGTCCCTGAGAACTCCATTATAAATAGCAATAGTCAGTATTGGTATCTGATATAATTAGATACTGAGTTCAAGTAGATTTGAGAGGAGATATTTGGGGAGAGGCTTTCCACCTCAAAGGATAAATGGAAGGGTTTTCTGAGGGAGACTACAGAATCTCCATCACAGAAGCTTTTCGAGAGAAGTGAAACACCAAAACTTTTAGGGTTTAGGGTTCTCTGCCACCTATTCCAGGCTACCTAAGCAGGGGCCTCACCACAAGAATAATTCTTGTTGCCTTGCTTTGTTCTTTTTACATTCTTAAGCACAGATACTGCTTATTTAATTTATATTACAAACTTGCATCACAGAGATGAAAACATGGCACTATTTCCCTGTTTTCACATGCTACATAGACCCTTGAGAGTACAGTGTACTCTGGAAAAACTGCACTGTGACACTTGTGTATGATTTTTGTACTTGCTTTGACTGATTTTCCATATCACCTATGGGTCAAAAAGCAGACTGTAACAACTACAGCTATCCAAATAAGTGAAAGAAAGCAGCGTTGAAAGAAAATCTGCAGATAAACTATTTTCAGTGGGATTACTACACACATAAGACAGAAGATGGTTGTACTTTCTTTTTTCTAACAAAGAGAGTAACAAGAGCAAACCATTCCCTAGCTGGGTTAACTGTGACTTGCATGTTTTCTTAGCCATGAGCCCTTGTTTAGTGCTCCCAGTGAGTAAAGGGTGCCTCTTGGTGGCTTTGATTCTGACATAAGACACAGGGACACTGGCATAGAAACACCTTGATAAGAACGATGCTGACCAACTCTGAGGCAGACCACAAGCAATTTCCGAGGTAAAATACAATGCCATCAGGAAGAGAAATACTTCTTTGGACACAAAAGGGCTCTGCAAATTGAAGAGTTATCTCCAAACTACCTTCCTAGAACAGCCCTTATTCATGAAGTATCTATTGAAAAAAGCACCCATCAGGAAAAATATTTCACCTGTCATTAATTTGATCTCTATTAAGAAATTGTTAAGCAATAATGACATTTATTAAATGTTTTTCTAATGTAGGAACCCTCATTAAACTATGCAAGGACTATAGAAGCCACTGCATTTGTAAGTGACTGACTTCTATTGTCATCAGTCTAAATTTTCATGATCCAGCTCAGTATTCAGTAGTCTTCAAAAAAGCCAGGCAGTCAGTGCTTCAAGACACAGACTGTTCCTTCCCTTGTCAAGGCTGTAACCTGAGAATCAGCTTCTGAAATATGTGACTCTTGTCACTTTTGTCAAACAGCTGGAGCATCAGTCTTACTCAAAACAACTCTGCCTCTGGAATCAGCTGCAGAAGTACTGGGGGGTCTTTCCTGGGTTACACAGAGGTCAGAAATAGAAAACCATCCTGCTGGTGAGGGACTCAAGGACTCATCTGCTCTCTCTTTTTCCCTACTCTTTCTTTCCTATTTTCCATGTGGTAATCACAGCAGAGGAGCACCTCTCCTGATTACTGTACTTCTGGTTTTAATGAAGAGTGTTTTGCAAAGGTTTCTCCTTCAGAAAGCCAAGCTTGTTGTATCAGCAGGATCACCCTTATTGGCTGTCTCTCAACCAACCTGAATAAATTCGGAGGAACAATTTCCCTCTGCTTGTCCCCTTTCACACAGCAGGATGGAGTCAGGCAGCCAAGCCTAAGCTGCAAAACCCATTATTACCCACAATGAACTCATATCTAGAATTTCTTTTAGCATGTGAAGATTTTTTTCCCAGCAGCAGGACTGGAGAGAAAATGAAATAAGAATTGCCAATATCCATCTTATTTTATCTTAAAGTGCTTTTGTTCACATTCACTGTAAGAACAGGGAAGCAGATTTTGGCAGCTTTACCTCAGCTCACAGCTGGAATACCCAATGGGTCAAAAATAGCACAGGGCTGCTTGTAACTCTGGAGGCTGAAAACAGGCACCTGCACAGAAGACTGATGGAGCTGCAGGTATGAATGATATTCCAGTTATTAAAAATATGGATTTTGCATATCTGTAACCACTGCTCCTCTGCTTTCCCCTCTCTCCTGGCTCCCATTTCCCATGACGACTTCACACAGTAGGAAATTACTTCACTGAATAGGATCCTGCAAGTCCTAATGTCCAAAGTTCCTACAATGAAGTGTTTTCCTTCAGCAGTCATGAGAACAATACATGAGGAAAGAGGACTTTGTCTGTCGTCTTTTCTGCGTTTCATCAGTTTCATTCATTTGCTTCCTATCAATCTCATTGGAAAGAGTCACAGAAATAAAGAAAAATGAAAAAACCCCAACAAACCAAGATCTCAGAGCTGAGCTTGAAGGTAACTGCATGTGTCAGGTGTATTCTTGTTTTATAAAAGCAAGAAAAATCTCAGCTCTCCTCTAGCCTTGTAAAATACAAAAAGCTAATCACAATTATTACACTGAATAGTTTAGCAATTTTTAGCTTGTCAATCCTTGACTTAGAGGATTAGTGTGATACAACTTGAAATCCATTTTAAAAGTTACCTTAGAATATCAAAATCTATAAATGGAGAAACACTTAAGCAGAAGAGCTTTTCTCTAATATACAATTTTCTAGTTATTTTTATCACATAAATATCTTGTAGAATTCAGTCCTTAGTACTAGAATTACTGTATCAGCTGTGCAAAAAGGTGAACTTTAAAGCAAACACTGGGAAACTGAACATTTTAGTTTCCTCACCTCATATGTGTGTACTTGCTCATTTGTTACAGCAAAAATTAATAGAACATTGTTTTGCACAAGTTTGTCAATTAATTGTCCGATTGTGGGATACTCCTGCAAGCAAACAGAAAAGATGCACATCAATCTGTTTCTCATGTGCTTCAGTTACTGTCTCTCATGAAACACACATTCAAGTGATCACAATTAACACTTTGCTCTCTGTAGTATAAACTCTATTTAGGAATATGCGTATACAAAATAAAAGATAGTGCATATAATTTCCTGGTGTTGTTTTGAAGGAAACCCCTCTGTGAAAAGTACAGAGCCAGATTCCATAGTGAGAGGTTTGGCTCAGCAGCATCTGTGTTGTATATATATATACTTAATTCAAAGAACAATATTGCACCAGGGCAACTGGGTATTTGTCCTACAATGAACACGATAGTGTATATATATTCAGTATTTTTGAGCACTGAATCTTAAGCTGGTAAGTTCTCCTATAGGAACAGTGTCCTGGAAATTCCTGGACTGGTCCTGAATTCACACCCTTTCAGGGAACATAATTAATGCAAATCTAGCCTATCCTGCAGAAGGAAATACTCTTTAGTCCAATTCCATGGGCTTTCCTGTTGCAGAAATTGGATTTGTTCTTCCTTTTTTCTTAGTTATATTCTATCCTAATTCCATACAAACACACTGTTCTCTCTTTACTGAAATATGCAGTTACAAATAAAACACATTATGTGAAATATCTCGCTTCCCCCAACTTTTATACATTTCACTGCTAGAAGTATAACTCATTAATTTTCTAAGTTGCTCATAGCAGTCTTTAAATTTCCAGAATGTGAGAGTGTACAAAATTCATAGTTAATTACCAGAACAGTTGACATGGAATATTCGTTATTGTGGTCCAAATGACAGTTTCCATCATTAGGAATAACAATCCCTGCCAGTTTACTGTCCATCCCAAAATGGGAATCAGCATCACTCACAAACACCAGCAAATGTAGAGAATCATTCCTCCATCCAATTTTTTCCTGTCATTTAAAACACATCAGTTTAGCAGTTTATATTTCATCACAACATAGAAAAATAGCAAAATATTTGGAGAACAGCATCTCAAAATAAATGAAGAGCATCATTCTCAAAGGAGGATCAAAGACAACACAACATCTCTTAAGAGATGATGTTCATTCCATTGTCTTTGGCTCACATTTTGTTTCCCCATCCCTGTGTTTAATAACATGGGTTGGCCATGCTCATGTCAATCTGCCTACTACTCTAAACATAGTTAATGAAAAAATATTTAAAGAGAAAACCAGACCCAGTAATTATACAGATATTTGGGCTTATTTTTCCCTGGCAATTAAAAGGAAACTTAGGCTAAAATATTGCAATATGCATGTTTTACTTGTACAGCCAAAAGTATTTTCACACAAATTTAATGAGGCTCTTGGTTTGCATTAAAAATTTTTGAAAAATAATCTGTTGCTCTGAAATACCAACATGTAGAAGAGGCAATATGGAATAATATAACACTTTAGAGTTTCAATTACCTTGCAAACAGCTGCCTGCATAATTGCATCAAATCCTCCCTCTGGAGTGTCTATATTAGCAGAAATTCGCTGTCTTTTCACAATTTCATTGAATTTTTCAGCATCATTTGTTAGTGGCAAAACATGTTTATATCCAAAAGTGGGTAAGCACTCGTAAGGTACACTTCTGCGAGAAAAGTGAGACAGCATACGGATAATACAGAGTAAAAAATCACTACAACGGCTACTCCAGAGGCCTGCCTGGATTAGTTTTGGTCTTGCATCTCTTGTCTGTGCCTGAGAAGATTTAGTGACAAACATAAAATAATTTAAGAGCCTCCAGTGACTTGGACAATGGAAAAAATCTGCATAGAAGCTGGGAAACGTCTCTTAGAGCAGAGTAATTCAGCCAGTTGCCAATGTGCCGCCCTTGCCATGCACCCTGCTGTGCCTTGATTTCATATTTGGAAGCATATTAGGATCTGTAGTTCCTTAATGGCATCCAGAGAGAACCCCCAAGGTGCTGCAGTCCTGCTCCAGGCTGCAAAGCACAGCTTCTCCCCTACACAGGTTAGGTAAGGGCTAGGGCAGCCTGAGTTATGGGAGACTGCTAGATATTAAGGGAGGAAAAAAACCAGGAAAACAGCATAGGTAACTAAACGAAACTGGTATTCTGTGTTGGATTTGAGTTTGCAACTCCTTAGTATAATGTCATAAAATTATTTTTATATATGTGTGTGTGTGTGTGTGTGTGTGTGTGTGTGTGTATTCTAGAAAGTTAAAGAAAAATATCCAACTATCCTTCATACCTTTTTGTTAACATATTAAGCACATTTGTAACTAGCAGCAAAAGCTAAAAAGAAGAATCATTCCCAGACTCCCTATCCGAATAACGTAAGACTCAACAGAACAGTGATCAGAGGGTGAAACTAAAAGGACCAAATCTTGTTTCACAAACTGACTCATTTACAGCTGGAAGAGAATATAGCTTCCAGTGAAGCTGCTGAAATTAATTTTAGCCTAAAGATTCATACCATGACACTGTTGGCATGCAAACTGATGTTTGGACTTTCCCTGCCTACCTGCAAGGGTTGTTTATTTCTTCAGCTGTAGTTTTGATAAATGGTGAAACTGGTTTTTCAACAAAAGATCCAAACCCCAGTCTGAAGTTGCTTGTCAGTTTTGACATCTCTTTGGAAAGGGTTGAACCCAGTTCTTTGATTGTATTCAGATCATCATCCATGGAAGCGGAAAGATCCATGAGGTAGTAGAGATCAATTGGATAATCTTCAGTCTGGCGAACCTTGATCTGTATTGTTTCTTCATGTCCTATTAAGGTCAGGGGAAAGTGGGATCAGCACTTCTATGCAGAAAGCACGAGCAAGGCCAATTGCTTCGTAAACTTCTATATGGTGACAATAATCTGGTATTTTAAATCAACAACAGCATTAACAAAATAACTTCAAAAATTCTCTGTCAACAAAAAAAATCTCAAATAAGGGTCTGAAAAATTAGAAGTAGTTCTAATGCTTGTAGTTTTTTTTCTAAACAGTTCTTCAGTAATGCCAAAAGCACACAATTAAAACCGATTTCCACAATTTGGAAAAATATGAGCACATTCTTTCAGCAGTATGCAGCTTTAGGAAATTTAGACATGAAACTAATTAAAACTAGAGGTAGCACTTTGGGGTCCTACCATATACTTTGAAAATTTAAAGAAAGTCAAAGTATACACAGAAATTTTGTTCTCAGTTCCAACACAGTGACCTGACCTAACTGGATGTCTCTTTTTTTTGTCTAAATTTTCTCCAGGTAAAAGTCACATCTGAAGGACCCCAAGGTAGGTCTGGAATGCTACCATAAATGTCACTGGTACCTTGTAAATCCTCAAAGCAAGATTTTATGCTGCCTCTGAGATACTGTTTGCCAAATCAGGAGGGAAGAGGCACAGGAGCTCGGCTGGGGAGAAGCTTTCATTCTTTCCCTGCCACCTCACTGGCAAGAGAAAACAGGAACTAAAAATATATATCCTTATTTTTATGATGTACCCAGAACTTCAGAAAGTATTTTGAACTCAGTCGAACCTAGTTTTCATGCGATGAGTCAACAGATAATTTTGGCCTCAACACAGGTTTTCATCTTTGTTCTGTCAAGATATTTTTTAGACTGTTTAATCCAAGAAGCTTCAGTTTATCACACTTGCTGAAACAAAATATCCCACACCTATGAACTGTGACTTACCTGGTCGCAGTCTGAGAGTTAATTTTTGGGGAGAAATCTGTGTGACATCAGAATTGTTCTGCAATGACACAGTTAGAGGATTGTTTCTGTGAATTTCTACTTCTGAGATGGGAAACTCAATCAAATTCAACTGGCATCCTTTGGACAAAAGATTTTCCAGGGTATCACACCTCCCGTAAATTCCAGACAGGTCCGTGTAATTCTAATGCAAACAGGAAAAGGAAGGGATGAGTTAAATGTTTTTACTGACCAGCCACCAGCACCTACCTGACAAAAGGTCAGTCCAATGCAGGGAACAGAAACCAAGGTGCAAGTTAGTGCAAACTAGAGCAGAACTAGATCTAGGTGGCACAGAAACCCAAATTTGCCCTTCATGGATCATGTCACACAAGTGTATAATTAATGTAACTTACACCGACTTGTTATCCTGGGAGAAACTGATCTATTGTTGGGGGAATGGGAATTGTGCCATTCACTGCATTTGGCTTCTCACAGTACTGGGAATGGTAACACAAAGCCCTTCTGAGCCACTGGTTTTTCTACCACAGGATTACCCACAGTTTCATCAGTCTTTCCTAGACAGTTTTGGACTGATAATGGAAACACATCATTTAATAACTGAAGAGGTCTTGCTGACAATATCCTGGACATTTAGTGAAAAATTGATTATGGGGTACCCAGTGTTTACTGGTTTTGGTTTCTTTTTTCTGACCTACTCTTTCTCTTCAGCACTTATTTAACATGTTCACTGAAGCAAGCATCAAGCCCTTGTCCCCCTGCCTGGTGCCCAGTGATGACTACAACCTGTCCCCATTGTTCCCCAGCACCAGAGTCGCTCTCGGCAACCCCGTATCTACATTTGGCCCAGCATCCTCCTTGACCTTCTTCTGTCCAGAGGAAATCCCAAGCCTATTGATATCAGTTGGATATCTCGCAGTTTATTTTTGTTACTCAATTCAAAGCATTGATATGCATTCCTTTCCACAGCCCTGCTATAGGGTAGGTATTAACCTCGCATAGTGGTGAAGTTAATGGTTAGTTTTACAAAGAGGCTCCTGTGCCTTATTACCATTTCCCAGAGCTATGTCTAGAATTAAGATCTTTAAAATCAGTCAGCTGTCTCCTGGAAACTCCTCTGGCCTGTAAGACCCTTTGACCAATACCTGGGCAATGCCTGGCAGAACCAGCTCTGAAACATTCAATTCTTGGCAGGTGGTGATGGGCCCATACCATGGGGCTGCTGCTCTCTCCTAGCTTTGGGCAAGCAACCCATGGATCAGACATTAAGCCACAAATATTCTCTGAATTCCGTCACTGAAAAACTTCCCATGCAAAACAAAATAAATTTACTTTAAGCCTATTAAAACCAGAACTATGACGCTTCTTTCCACCAAAACCTCACTGAAAATTGTCAGGGATCTTATATATTTTGGAGGAAACAATGCTGAGGCACCTGCTGGGAACAGTGGTTTATTATCCTCCAGACTGAACCTGATGCTCAGGCAAAACTCTCACCCACTGCCTTTTGAATACAGTGCAATAAAACACATGTACCATTCTAAACCTTTCACAGGGAGATCCATGTCATCTCCTTTAGTTACACAGTTTGTAACTTTTCAAAATGTATGAAGGAACAACCTCATATTTCAAATACAATTACAAAGTTTGTTCTTATCCTACAAAAAACAGTGGTTTCTTCGCAGGTGCTTTTGTTAGCTCTGACACTAAAACTCCTATGTTTTTTGCACTCTTGATATGCTGTTCTCTAGCAGAGAAGTGAATGAGATCATGAACAAAGAAGAAAAATCATGTTTACTATGCTGAAGTTTTCAATGGCTCCACGGTTTTGCTTGTTTTGGTTTTGGTTTTTTTTTAAATCAATAAATTATGTTGGGCTCCGTTTTTTCCCTGAAAATGCATGGCAGTAGTCAAAATTATGTGATCCAACTGCAATAAAATCCTGCTTTACAGTACAAACATAAAAACTACTGCAAACACACTAATGTGGAGGTTTTTTACCTCCACGGTAACATATTTTGCAAATGGCAAAAAATGTTTTTTCAGAATTTTTTTTTTCAACAAGCAGTTTTGTCTTTGTGAGCTGTTTCATAAAGCAGTATGTTAGTCCCATGCTAAGTGTCAGTTTGCTATACACAAAAACAATAAATACTTTTAGCATCAAATGTACAATTCTGAAACTAAAATGAAAAGGACTTATTTTATTTCTGTAGTATTTCTGTCAAATTTTTAGTTGTGATAGTTGACTATCTTGCTAATGCTAATGAACTAAGAGCTAGAATATTTGCTGTGATGTGGGGAGATATTATTTAGCACCATTTATAGGAGAAAGTTTTAAAAGCAGACATGTGAAGACACTTGCCTAGGATTGCAGAGAAAATCTGAAACAAATGTATAGGAAAAAAATTCAGATATATTTTTTAAGTCCAATATTTTAGCCAAAACACCTCTATGTCATACCAATTATAAAGCTGACATTACTGTCATACTTAAAATTTACTATGGATTAATAATTTCTGTATGCAAGTTTTACATCTGCAAACTTAAACTTAAACTGTTTACACCTGCAAATCTCCTGTTTACATTGTCTGGCTTGGCACATAATCTGTAATATGCAGTCTGGCCTCTGACTTTGTATCTGGTCCTTCATCATCAGTGCTGGGAGTGAGCCAGCCCTCAGGCTGATGGTCTGAGACCCTCTGATAACACTTTTGTTTCTGCCTTAGATTTGGAAAGTTGATGTGTTTTTTTCAAACAAACAAACAAGCAAACAAAGGCCCAAACATTCACACTATGAATAGCATACCATGTAGAGTAGATTAAATTCCACTTCTGATCCCTAGGAAGGCTTCACTAAGCGCAGCATGCATTACAAAACCATAGGCTGACCCAATTAAGTCAATACTTCATCACTCAGAGCGACTACAAAGAGTTCAAGTCTTACTTTGAAATTTTTTTTTATCACTCTACCTCTTGCAAACACCAAGCGCAGTGTGGTCCGGAAAGCAAACAATCTTCACAAGTCACTGTGCTTTCCTGAGAACAGGTCCCTGAATTAAAATCCAAGAAGATAAAAGGCTATTAATAATGTGCTTAATCATTCAATTTATGAAGAAACTTGTCATTTAGAGAATGTGGGAGGTGAAAAATGCATACATTTAGCCATATTTAGGATTACTGATAAAATTCCTTCTTAGTGGTATTTCTATTGGTAAAATATTAACTCTCTAATAAAGATTAAAGCCTCAGAATTGCTGGCAATTAACATACCTGCTTTTGCGTGCTTTATGGGTGGCATTCACTTAGAACATGTTAACTTGTTTCCTCCAGTTCACCTCATAGAATGTTACATATGTTTCTGGTATGGTGTAGGTAAGTCATTCCCGACATAACCAGGGATATTAAAAGAGCAGATTTACACACACTATGTATGCTTAAAATTGCTTCACTGAGCTCTGTAGATACTTGATATGATTTTTATCCATTGTGTAAGTACAAGAGAAACACTGTCACATGTATAATATGAAAATTTCTTAGAAGATCAAACTGTGATTAGTGTAAATGAAATTGCTTGAATGTCTGTCTCTTTCAAACCTGTTGTGCTATGTAACGACCACCAAATAGTAGATGAATTGACAATGCAGCCCTACAGCAGTCTGTCAAAAAAAGTCATTAAATAGAAAGGAAGTATTAAAGACAGAAGACAGAAAGTTATTTTGTGTCAACTTCAAGCAAGAAACAATGCAAAATGATTTTGAAATGGATCTCCCTGCCCCTGAGCCTTACCTTGTACATAGTTATTTCTTTGCAGAAATAGGAAACAGAGGCAAAGCAATTCAATCCCCATTCGTTTTCAGTGCTGGCTGCATGACAAAAAAATATTAGCTTGTTAATTACCATCTGCATAAAGGTAGAATGTCGTAAAACCCATCCATTCCTGGAGGGTATGTTTTCAGGTGTCACGTACAGCGGATTGCGAGGAAACTTCAACCCCAGCGGGACAGACCATGAACAAAAGTGAAAACAAGGGCTACCTGGGCAGGTAAAGAGGACAAGCTGTGCACACAGTAACGTGAACATGGTTATCACTTCCTTGTTTTCCTGGACTCCTTATAAGGCATACGGGGAAAATTCATTCAGGTGAAGATTTCTGTCAATCCCAGTCACTCTGGGTCCTAGAGCAACTCAGCCAAGAGACTGTGTATAACAACCTTTTAAAAGCTCCTTCAAAATAACACCTTTAATTGTTCCCCCCAGGGAGTGCGCTGGGAGATGGATCATTAAGATTGCCAAGTGAGTATACCTGGAGAGAAGCAAAAATGCCTTTTTTTCAGATTTCCGGATGTGGAGGGAAACTCCTAAAGGCAACTGAAAGAAAACCCAAAAAGCAAAACCAAAAAACTAATCACAGATTAAATCTGAGGACTTGGCTTCAGTACTTCAAGTTACCAAGTACATTGATTTTATTAACATTCCAAACTGAAAGGGAAACGCTAGACTAGTGGACTTTTTAATATATAGAAAGAGGAATAATTTCATTGCCAGTATAGCAACTGACTTGAAAAAAAGAATCATGCCAGCCGTAACTCTGTCCCATAAGTGGCTGAATATTCTTCAGCACAGACACAACTGCATAACAAGTTGTTGCTGTATCTCCTCCACTTTCCCAACCTGAAATGAATGCAAAATATGTATTTCTCACCACCTTATTAAAAGGAAATAAAATTCCTTATTTCTAGATTTCATCTCTTGCCATCTTTTGTGCTTTGCTATTCTCTGTTTTGAAAATCATTTGTTCAAGACAAGTCCTGTATTCTCACAAGGATTTGCAATAGTGAAAGTAGGGATGGATCTCTATTAGTTAAACACAACATGCCTGAAACATTCCTGGGCATTGAGGCCAACTGGCACAGAAAGACCTGAGTTTATGAATGCAAAGTGCCTATTGGGACCATTCTAGCAACCAAATTGTGCCCAGAAATTGTTTGCAGTGAGTGTTAATTGGAAGAGGTCAAATTCATGCCAGGGAGCATTTTAACAGTTCAATAGCATAGAGAATCTCATTCTAGTGCCTGGAAATATTCCCAGGCACATCCAATTTTACTAGTATTTACACAGACTGTGGGTAGTTTCAATAGCAACTCAAACTGGATTACATCAGGACTACCTTTGCTCTGCCCTTGTGTTCCCACCCCTTTGCTCTTACTAGTCAGTGTTCATGTCCAAACAAGCTGCATTTCAAACTGATCCAACTAAAATCCAATCACCTTCTGTGGGGAAGGTGGAGGGATATTTTTCTTCTGGGTGTGTCCCTTGAACCCTGTGGCTGCCCAGTCCAGAGTGCAAGGGAGAGTTGGCAGGAAAGGTGAGAATATGTTAGGTCAAATTTAGCCCAGTTCAGGCTGTTGTGGAACCATATCTTAACATTTCTATTTACAACAACATTCCTAAGTCTCCTTCAACTGCTCTCTATGCCTAAGAGTGCCCTTTGTAAGGCACTTGTTCAGCTACTGCAATTTCCTGTGGCATGAAAAAAGCATTGATTAGATTATGTTCCCTCAGTTTGTGAAGACAAAACTCTGTGAGAACACTGTCTGTAACTACAGAAGGTCAAAAAGAAGTGGAATCAACTGAAAGTGTTTGCTCTCACTAAGAAAGAAATCCTCCTGTAAGATACAACTCAAACATCTTATTTCTCTTGGTTTGATTGACATTTGTGTATGTGTCCTTTAACATTGTTACTGTGTCTACAGCCTTGCACAGCTCCAAAACCCAGTGCTTTCTTTCCCTTTCAGTATAGAAGTCACCTTGTAGCTCCTACTGGCCCCTGGTAAAATAACACTTCAAAACATGTGCTCAGAGGGCTTGGTGGCAGTCCTTCAGCCACCACAATGTACCAGCCATCAGCAGTGTCTTAAATTAAGGACCAGCCAGCTGAACAGCTGGCAATTAGCAAATGCTTATTCTTAGATTCAAGATACCAAACTTTTAAGTGTAGAGAAAATTAATAATACAGCCTACATAAAACTTACAAATTCTATTTGATATTATCAGTTCTCCATTTGCTTGTGAGGTAATATTTTATATAGGTCTTGGCAAGAATATCATGGCTGGAGGCTAAGTGCCTGCCTCTGAGTGGGGTGGCTGCCAAAGACTATCTGAATAAGTCTTTCCTGAATAAAATAGCTAAGCTTCTGCAATTTATTAGGAATAGACCTCTCTAGATTGTCTGGAGAGAGCAGAGAAGGAAAAGAAAATAGCAGAATAAGTAACAACAAAAACACACAGGAAGAAAAAGGAGAGCAGGAGTCTAAGAGAGGTCCTGCTCCAAGAGGCAGGAGAAGAGAGGCAGCCTGCACCAAGAGTAAACCTTGGCAAGAAAGGCAAGAAAATCCTAGACAGGATGATTCTTGTTTTGAAACATCACCTATGATAACTAAAGGTAAGTTGTCCAGGAAGTTCCTCTACTAGATCAGTGCTTTACTGGCTTTAATTATCACTAGAAGAGTAGAAGCTCAATCTGGAGTAGCCATGCTGGTGTGGGAAGGATGTGTAAAATCCTTTGGGGTCATGACATTGCTCAATTTGACAGCAGGATTCCCCTTCTTCATAAGGTTTTTAATACAGTCTTGCTTCACTCACCCAAATTAAAGGCATTGATTCAATGAGGTACTCCCCCAAAAGACATATGTTCCATAGCTGTACAGTCAAGTTCTTCCATACTCTTGGGCCAGCAGAAATGGAAAGCATTCTCTTTGGAAAGTCTGCACAGAAATATATCCCCCAGTAGCCTGATAGACCCAGTTCCAAAGAACAGCAATGGCAGAGGTTTCAGAGGATGCCTGTCAGTTAGCTATGCAAGAAAGCCTGAAAAAACTTTCCAAGCTTGAAACTTCAATTCATCTCTAAGGAGCTAGAGATGACCTGAGTATCCACACAGCGGTATGAGAGTTCTGCAAACAGGTCAGTCCAGCACAGACAGAAACCACACACAAGTACTGCAGTGATGCTGGAGGGACTGTCCTGTCTCTGCCTTTGCTGTAGTACAGATCTGGTAATGCTTTAGGGAGAGCTGGCAAAAACATTTCTAGGGGAAGCAACAATCCCTAACAAACAGTTACATTTATGGGGGAAATTCACAGTGAAGGTGAATGTAACAAATCAGAAACTTTTGCTTCTGCTTTTTCTTTTTTGTTAGTTGATACATCTGCTCTCTCTTTCTTTATTAATCGACATTGTTGGAGATGGGTATTGCTCCAACAGAGAATGGCATTCATCCAAAGAAACTGCTGTAAGCATTCAGGTCCTGTGTGAGTGGCCTGGAGCCTGCTATAAGCAAAGATCTGAGCATACTGTGATGGAGCTGCTGCATTTCATCACCTGTGTTTTGGGGTGCACTAATATTGTATCCCCTTAGGAGCCTAGGACCAAAACACTGCCACAGAGCCCACTGAGACATGATCTCTCCTACACTCCTCTCCAGGTACTATTTGCAAGCATGACTACACACGATAGAGAGAAAGCAGCTTTGGAAGAAGAGGAGGGGTGTCATAACTTCTTCTGGAGGGTCACAGGAGATGAAGAATCACATAGAGTAAAGGAATTTTCCCCTCCATCTCTGAGCAAAACAAGGTGTTGAGGATTGGTGACTCAGGTTGTGATTCATGCTCTGGTCTCCTCTTGTTTCTGGAGCAGCATGCTGCTGTTGAATGAGGGCAGGGAGTGAAGTCAACAACCTGCCTCTGAACAAATAGAGGGGAAGAGGGGGAAGGAGGAGGAATTGCTCACCAACTGTACAGTGAGCAGCAGGCAGGAAACTCAGAGTGTATTCACCTTGCCCACAGCTCTGACCTGGCTGGTTCCAGTCAAGGGCATGAGCAAATCTTTGTTCTCGGTTTTCTTGGCATAGGTGAGCAACGTGAAAGATTTGTTTGCTGTTCCAATTTGAATACAGTCTCACACTCAAAGAGAAATAGTCAAACCTCTGAACTGCAGAAGAGCTCAGGTGGAACTGGTAGGAAAATCACCTGGCACTGGAGAGGGACTGCCAACCAGCCCACGACACTAAAACTGTGCCAGGGACTTCCACACAGCCCATCAAATCTGACCTTGGTTTCTGTTTGCTTTTCATGGTTAAAAGGTATCCCTTGCTTTCCCTACACTATAAGAACATGAGGCAGAGGCACCAGAGCAAGCACTCCTCAGTGCTGGTTGCTGATCATGCTGGGGATGGGAACCACACTGAGGGCTGACTCCACAGCTCCTCAGACCCCTGCACTTTAGCTGAAGAGCTTTTCATAACTTACTCTATTCAGATTAATGCTAAATTCAAACCAGGCCTGCAGTCCTCATCACAGAAGGGCCAAGGTGAGACCTGAACCAGGCATGTTGCAGCAACACCAAGTGAAAGGCAGCCCTTTATCACAGCCCTGCAGCAGGCTGGGCTTGCTTTTGGAAAAGCCTGTTAGGTTGTGCAAACACAATGTCTTCAGGCCTGACCACCCATATGTAAATACTAAACTATGGAGCTGAGTTTAAATCACTTGTAAAATGTGATTCTGCTCTGGTTTTACACAAAGAAAATAATTTAATAGCTGACCTTGCTGTATTTAGACCTACAGAAGTACTGTGCTTTGTTAAAACACAGGATTTGAATATTTTAATTTGATTATTCTAAAGTAACCAAAACAGATAAGAATATTTAGCTTAGCACCCAAACAGCTGCTAAATGCTGAGGAAGATGGGCTCAGGTACTGCGTGAAAGCAGCTGCATTTCTAAAGCTTCCCAGGAGCTATTCTGGACTCGGCCAGTTTGATTTCCATTTACAGACACCCGGTGCTCAGGCCACTCGTTCTTGCCAGCAGCTGCCATCTCTTCTTGAGAAAAGAGCAGGATTTAGGGTTTCAGGTGCCTTTTGTGCAGAGTGCTGCCATCTTATGGCTACTCTTTTCCTCTGGAGTAGAAAAACAAGTAGTCTCAAATTCACATGGGAAAAAGATGATGCTAACAGTCCTATTACCTTTTAACAGTATTGTGCTTTATGACTTATATAAGAACCTTTGGAGACGTTCACATCTTTGTTAAACAATTTATTAACTTATATTTTATTAGAATTGTAATTTGGTTTGCATCCTTTTTTCAAATTCCATCTCTCACATTAAACAGAACACTACTTCCATTGTCTCTCTCATAAGCTCGGTTACAAGCTTCTGAAATGTCAGAGATTGTTTGCAATATCTTTGTCAGTGTATATTATTACTTTATTTTATAAATCTTGCCTTATCCTTATGTGCTTCTTCTTTAAGCAGGAAAGCAATTTAAACCAACAGTGTCTGCTCACATGTAAACAAGAACATTGGAAAAATGATATTGAAGACAATGATTAGTGCTTCTACAATCTTAAAGTATTGGGCACTGTCAATATTATATATCTAATAAACCCATGCAAACCCAGGAATATGCAAATAGAGACACCTCTAAATAAAAATAAAATCAAAATAAATCAGTTACAGGTATTTTGCTGAGTAATACCAAAAGGATAATACAGAGCAGATTTTCTCTAACAATGTTTTCCAAGAGTTCAGAATGATTAATCATGTAAATACTGACAATAATATTAGATCCATTGATACCCTATGCTTCTTATATCACATGTTTGCAGCTGCATTGTTGTGCATTAGTTTGACAGTTAGCAGACAGATTTATCAAAATTTTAAAGCAATTTTCTAGAAAAGTTAATTCTTAACATTTTGTAGCATGTTGATACGACACAGGCCATAGAGTCATGCTTTCTATCTGAACCAATAAATTAACAGAAATGTCAAAAAATACAGTTGCCACAATAATACGTAGCAGAGGGTACAGCACTGCAAAGGATCTTACAGATACGTGTCTTTTCACCTTAAACAATTCTCTTAATAAACTTATGGAAATCCATCATAAGTCTTGTCAGACTGCTTCACTCTCTGTCAGAGAGGCAAAGAGAAAGTGGCTCTACTCACCGTTATGCAAGAGCTACATGAATTCCTATTATCCAATTTGCAAGCAAGTAACTTCCATTTTACTGTGATACCCACACCTACAGTGGTTTGTCCCTATCACTTTTACTAGAAGACTGTTTCAGAGACTTCACTCTTCTCATGGCTGGAAACTGCCTGAGCTTCAGCCTGGATGAACTAATTTTCAATATATATCCACTTATTTTAATGACAACATTGTCTGGCAACTTAAATAGCTTCTTTCCTCCCTAGTATTTGCCCTGCCCTTCTTTCCCCTCCCCTTGATGTATTTATAGAGAGCAATTGTATATCCCTCATTCTTTTCTTCGTCCAGTACTACTTTTCTGCATTTCTTTCAATACCCTTTCCTAATTATGGCTGTCAGACTGCTCTCAGCACCCCAGTGGAGCTTTGACATGTGGAGCCTCCTGCAATGGTGTTTGTACTTAGGTATCCCTTCTTCAAGTCTCCTACATGAAATCTAAGGAGGATCATTTTTGCTTTTCACATGGCTCCACCTCAGCTCTCTCAGGATCCTTCTACAACTGACCAAGACATTATGGTCTTCCCTTTACCCAACGTACTTGCCACAATTTACAACAGAAATAATTTCTACCTCAGTCTGGGTGTGATTCAGCTCTTGCACTGTTAAATTCTACCTCACACCTCCAGCTCTATGTTCCTCCATAAGGAAACACATATTTTTCTCATCTGACCACACCACTTTTAGCAACAACGGAAGTGTTAACACTTTGTAGGACTAGATGAAGTGATGCTTGAAAACCTCTACTCAACATTACAATAGCTCAGTAATTCCCTTTCTAGAGTGGATGGCACCAGATAAAATATTCCCCAGCCCTAATACATTGTATTAAATATTTATTGTTTATTTTTTGTATGTTTTATCTTCACACTACTGTTTATTATTTCTTGCAAAATGTATACAAAATTTCCATATTACTAAGGTTAATTAATGAAGCTGTAGATGTGAGGTCACTTTTTCCTCTGCTCTTTCCCTCTCCTTTGTTTTGGCAGATCTTTAAAGGAAAACTTGATCCTGTACCTGAATTTAATTTTTCTTCTTTGTGCGTTTTAGGATGGATAACAAACACCATTTCACTGTGGGCCTACTACATCTTGTTTACAAATTTTCAAGTTTGTAAATATTAGCTTTTATTTCTACAGATTCTTCTGTTTTTCTCCATGATCTGTACCACCATCACCATAGAAAACAAGAGAGTTTGTTTGGGCAGTATCTGCACAGTCTTTATCTCTGCCAGAGAGAGTACTTGCCACATACCAGACTCCCTTTTACTTGTGTGGTAGAAGAAACTTTCAGTCTTTCAAATATTGTTACAGATGGTCCGTCTGTAAACTTGACAGATCTGACTGCACCCTCTGCTTCCAGGTTCCCAAAATACCATTTTTACTGATGATCTGGTATGGTGAGACTTTACTCTCTTTGCTAATTCCTAATATTTTTATTAATTTTTAAAGGATTTGTAAGGTGCTATCACTCTTCATTCTCTCCTTACAGTACATATTACAGATTTTTAAATTATTATTTAAATTAAAGAAATTCAAATAGGTTTGAAGCCTTTATCCAATTAACATCACTAACTAATTTCTTTAGGTACAATAATTCACAAGGACAAATTTTTAGAAACTAAGAAGCCTATTCTTGTTCATTCTTTCATTTTTTTTCAATTTAATCAAGTTGGGATAACTTTAGCTAGGTTATTTTCTACAACCAGCTGCTCTATGTCATCGCTACCTAACAAAGATCACCTAGAATAGCACCATGGTAGTCCAGTGACTGCTTGCTGATGAAATCTACCAGCTATTACACCCTGGAATAACTGGCTCTACCATTATCAGGAACATTTGCTTTATACTCTATTTCTGACTAGTTAAAATCTCGTGCAATGAGGCAATGCTTGGGAGCTTCTCTTTCATGCTTGTAGTCGTCTGAGTCAGACCCATCTACATCATAGGTTGTTCCTTAGGGGTCCTTCAGAAGACCTTAATCACAAATTCCGTTCTGCCCATGACACCTCTCTCTGCCCCTGTTGGCAACTTCACTGCTGCTGACTGATGTCTCTGTGCCTCTGGTCTTATTTCTGGTTTTCTTAAAGGACTACAGATTATTTTAAGTGTGTTTTAGTCATAGATTACCCATCCACCATCCTTCACTACTCTTGGAAGATTTGGGGCCTTTTGGATGCTGCAGCTCTAGCCTGTGTTTGAAGATTTTGTACACAAGTATCTCAGCTCATCTTCTATGACAATGTGCAATTTTTTTTAAAGTACCACATCCCTTTTACTTCTAACACCCAGGCCACACACACCAGATTCCCACCTGTGACAGAGCTGATTTTGCCTGTCCATTTTTCTCTCATCTGATGTTTCTCTCCCTCAACTATTCACCATGTTCTGCTTTTCAGAACAAGGCATCAAAATTACTTACTAGTGTCCCCCAACAGCCTCTCCTATTACTTAGATTACAATTCTTTCACTGATTATACTGATGTATAAATATATATATACATATATATGTTGTTATCATCTATTATTTTGTAGCATACTACATGATCTAACCACTATACTATATTGATAGCAATTTTAACAATCTTGGTTCCAGGAAAGCTAATGCCACGTTTGTTTCAACAGAGTTCATCTAGGTTGTGTGAAAAATCCTCTTTCTCCTCAAAAGCTAAATTCCTTACAACACTCCTCATAACACCAATTCTTAAGACATCTGCTGCTCTTTATTATCGTGCATGCTTTAACACACCCTCTTCAGGAATGAAACCCTGCAGTGGGAGTTTTTCCTTCAGGACAAACCTACTTACACAGATTTTTCCTCTTGTTTTTGTTCTTTCTAGTGCTCATTCCTTCAGTCTTTTATCCTACAATGTGAGCTGGTACAGTTATATTTCATCCCAGAAATGATTGCACTGCCAGCGGTGCTAAAATGGCTTCTGTTTTATAAATGGAATAAATAATAAACTGCGTGCACATACTGTCAGTGTATTTGCCTGGAATACAATCATTTTAGCTTAAAACTGTCTCTAATAGTACTGCTGAACCTATATTTATGGGGCAGTTTTAAAATAGTTTCAGTTAAAATAAGTGCACTTTTTCATATAAGAGCTAAAGTGAAAGCTTGAATATACTTTTCAACTTGGGTAGCTACGTGAAATGTCTCATCAGTTCTCCTGAAGAAATTTAGTCATTGAGAGTTAATCATTACCTGAAATTATGGGAAAAACCTATTCAAAGCCGGTCTACTGTGTAGTGTTGTGTTAGGGAAGAAACGCAGACACTGACTCATACCTGTCAGTTATTTATTCAGTCAGTTATGATGTGATTCTTTCCAACATTATTTTTCTTTTGATTTATGGTAAGATACTGATCTGGTGGATGAGACTTTCTCACTTAGAGCAAAATCCTGCCCACCCTAATCAATAGAGGCATTTGAGTGTCAAACCAACAGAGGAACAGTATAAAATTTTAAAACTATATGAGAATTATACATAAAGGTAAAGAGGTTTTGAGTTAACGTTAATCTGGAGAGGCATCTGAATTCCCTCTTAAATCAGAAAAGTTGTGCTCAGCAATGAGAGCAACAGGAGAAAACAAGAAAAAATTCAAACAGGTCAAACACTGGTGCTATGGTTGCTCCTGGCACTGAGCCAAGTCATGGATATGGCAATAATCAAACCTCCAGGAAAGAGCAGGCACAGGGCTTGGGCTGACACATGGGAGGTCACTCACTCTGCACTTCCTACAGACACAGTCAAGAGCAAACTGGGTCCTAACTTGGACATATTAGATGCCACAGAGTACACCTTTCTTTCTGTACTAGAAAGCCAGGCAAGTTGCTCTCTAGCTCTGTAGTGTGTCAACTTTCTTGCATGTAGGAAAAACAGAAACACCTTCTTCTGCCTGTGTAATTTTAACCTGAAGATTAGACAGGATTTGTACATGATATAATAGTCAAAAATCATGGTAGCAATTTGAATTTAGTTTATCTAATGAATAGTGTCAGCACTTGTGGAAAGTGCGTATTTGTCACGTTCTCATGATGTCATAATTTTCTGTCTAATTTTGTGAAAGTTGGTCAATATTCACAGTTTTAAGCACACAGAGAAGTAAACAAAGCCATTGCAGTTATTTATTCAGGCTGTGCTGACACACAGCTATTCACAATGTCTATGCATCACATTACTGATAAAAACATTCATTTTTACTAGGCTTCTTAATCATCAGTTTGCTGAAGTGGAGTAATAAAGCCTATTTTCCTTCACCCTGTACTGATGTTTATGTTGTCATGTGTTACCATCTGATTCGTCCTTACCACTTTAAAAGGAGTGTTTTTCTTTTCTTTCCCTGCTGCTTCAAAATCCCCTCTTAAATTTATATGCTGTGCTTGTGGGTTGAGCAATGACAGTTTAATTTAGCTGATGCCTCTGAACTTGCATATTAACGAATCTTACAAGACTTGGCCTTTTGCTCACATCCTTACAAGTTCATGGTTTTTACAGTGTATCATTTTCTTCACTAACCTGGTATTGTGCTGCTTCTGTTGTTATAGGGAGGCTTGAGGAAGATTATTCCTCAGAAGTAATTGCTCCTCTCTTAAAACCAGAACTAGTCCAGCCTCAGGGTCAGATAAAGCATCACAAGCTCTAAACTGGGCAGCCTTCCTGGCTGAGGAAATCCCTCAGTGCAACTCTTGTGGCAGAAATCTGACAATCCCTATCTGTTTACAATGTCTATTAATACTCTGAATAACAGCACAGGCACCACAGAGGACTTGACTCTATTCCACAAGGATGGCAGGTAAATATTGCCAGAAAAATAGCAGTCCACTGTCAGGAGTGGGGGATTTCCAAATCTGAGCCTGAAAGCCTGGGTGGAGAACAGCCAAGCACAAGAGATATGGAAGCCAGGAAAGGGTCAGAGAGGGAACAAAGCTTGCTGAAGCTTATTTTAAATAACCATTTGAGATATTGGCTGTGGTTTTAATATCCACTGCTGTTGGATGAGATTAATTGCTGCTAACATGGTTCTCAGGGAGGCAAGAAGTATCTTCTAGGGATGCTAAGGTTCATCTTTCCAAGTAGGTTTTTTGCCCTGGGGAGAAATGGCAGCATTTATGTTTTCTATCCCCAGACAGTTCAGCTAAGGGAAGAAAATCCAGTCTCTCTGTGATCCTCATAAGACACCTCTGCAGACACAGCCAGAAGGCTTTATCATACAAATGCTGTTCCCAAGTAGTCTGGCAAAGCCTCATTTCAGGGGCAACTAGTGCTAAATGAAACCTCACTTGGAGCAGGCTCTGCCTCCCAGACAACTGGCCTGCAGAAGGCTGAGGATTGCCTTACGAGCCTTCAGGCTGTCTGGGTGCCAGCAACGGGAAACAAACCCTAAGAACTCTATCCCTGGATTTGCAACTCTGTACCCCAAGAAAAGGATGAGATTTGCTGCCAGAGCACCACTACCCCAGTTCTGCTCTGCTGAACTCACCCTATGTGCTTTGGGTGCTAATGGAAAAACGTGCTGAGTACAGAAAATCAGATGCATTTGTGTTTTCTTATACATAGGATACCAGAGAGCAAGGCGGATCAGAGTTTTGAATACCATTAAGATGCTGGCCAGGTCACAGACATCTGATTTAAGTGGCATATTCCTATCTTCCTAAACTTTAAAAAAAAATATTGTGAATTACACGACTGGCATCTCATGCAATTCTCCAAGCTCCTTCACTCTTAACTGATAGCATGAATGTTTAATTAAAGCTTTGACAGAGAAGTAGATCAGGACTACTGTATCATTCTCCCTTCAAGGCGCGCTTCAGCAAGCTGATGCATATTGCTTGGTCAATGAGATATATCAATATTATACGGTGTTATGTATCAGGCCGAACACATAAAAGGCTGTGTTAAATTTTAACATAGGTCAGGAATCACTAAAACTAATTCAGCCAACCAGAATTAATGTGAACGGTATGAGTAACAAGGGGCTGGGGGTTTTTTTGGTTTTATATAAGCAGGACGATGAGGCACCTGAGCAAAGGTTCATGTGCAACAACTGTAATTCTACTCATGGAGGAATGGTTCAGACATTTGGATCACAATGCAGAAAGACTTACATTTGCATTTGGTTGAAAAGCTCATTATAGCTTTCTGAGAATTAAAATTTAACAGCTTGATTTGAGGGGAGTCTTTTAAAACCATCAAGTCTGATATAAAACAATAAACTGTGTATATGAAACAAAACATTTTTAAAAATAGGTTTTCCCTGACATGTCCTGAAGAGAGAATAGGAAAAGTTCAAAGTGAATGCTGCCTTAATTAGCTTTTTTTTTTTCACCATTTACTGGCATTGTTTGCTAAATTTTCTTACAAAGGTGTTCAACTCTAAAGTTATTTTGAGTTAGATCTCAAACAGAGTCACTAAAATGCATTGACTAATCTTTCACTTTACTTGCACTAATAATGATTGTATGCCCTACAGAGCAGGATAATTATCTACATGATCTTACATACTTTAAGCCATATGTCATGATGATTCATCATTCTTTATCTCTCTTTATTTTTGCTGATTTTGCTTCTTTTATAGCTTACCTCTGTCTAGACCAACACACAATTCCTTACAAACACAAGCTTTGTCATACCTAGACATGCAAGCTCAGCTGGGCAAAGAGGTGATGTTTTCATCAGATTAACAGTTTGCCTTTCTATTTCAGTAGTGTGGAAATACTTTGTTGCCAGAAAAAGAGCTCTCTTTTTTCCCTCCTTATTGTAGGATGTGATTTGTTGAAGTATCTGACAATGACATTCACTGAGGACTATTATTGAAAGCACTTGCTGCAATAAGATTACTCATTCACTTTCTGCACGCTTTCGGTAAGCGTGTGGTATCTCAGAACCTGTACCTGTCACAGGGGACAGCACAGAAGCCCTCACTGAGCTCCACAGCTCTGCCAGAAGGAAAAGGACCCTTTTTTTGGCATTGGGAATAGCAGTAGCTCCAGAGAGAAAGCCCATTGTTTGGAAGTGGCACAATCATCAGAGATGGTGGCACAGCAAAAGAAGCGCAGAGAGCATTGCAACCAGAGATGCAAGTAACAGGTCTATTCATAGCCCTGCTTTTCCCCAGGGGATGGCGTCTTGCGAGTGACTTCATTAACTGCTGACAGCAGACAGACTGCGCCGCGCTGGGAGCGAAAGGGAAACACTCATCAGATGGCCCCAGCCACAACTGAGGAAACACACAGAAGAGATAACTGGCAAGCGTGGTGCTTTCCACACTGTTCAGAAGTTAGTCACATCCCTGAATGCAATGCTCTGTTTTCTTTTCTTTCAACAGGGCTATCTTCTTGTACACAGACTTGTTCCGCACAAAGGGTGCTGCTGTCGATTCAATGCATCCTTGGAATCTGCCCAGGATGTGGGGATGGCATCTGTATTCCAGATCAGTTGCTAATTGTAAGAAAACCCCCCAAATATCTTGGCATTTCTTACTTTTAACAGTCAGGAGAAGACACCCACCAAGCCTTGTTACCTGTCATACAAATCCTTGCTGTGTTGGACCTCTCACACTGTGTGCAATAGAACTTCCCTCACTGCGTGGCCAGTAGGATGCGGTGTTTCCAAGGCATTTACTCACAGAAAAGGGTCGCACTGCCCAAATTACCTGCAGCCTTAAAACCAGGGATCCTCATTCCCTCCACAAGATTAAAAACATCCATCCTTCCAAACCAGCTCTGAGAGTGTTGGTTGTTTGCCTGCCGGTGCTCTCCACACTCAAAAGATCCTACTAACAGCTGAAGACCTGAAACACAAGGCTTTCTACATTCAGGTACTTCCTCTTTTGCTCCAAAAATTTACAGAAAAATGTGTTGCCTTACCTGCCGTTCCCCAGTGCACTTGCACATTCCTTGTGTGCGGAGCAGACTCCCCAGCACCGCAGACATCCTTGTGCCGCAGCCCAGCTTTCTGCTGGATCACAGAGAGCTTCTCTTTTTCCACATGGCAACTGCCTTGCTTCTTACCAGCCCTGAAGCCAAACCTCTGTTTTCAAAGCACACCACCATCCTGCTCCTTCTAACTTCAGTTTTCTCTGTGGATTTTCCAGGCACAGCAAATGCCTGCGTTTCAAACATTAACACTTTGATTATTGGCTTTCTTTAGCAGGTTTTCTACTCTCCAAACCCTATCTCCTATAGAAGTTTGACAAAAACTAGCCTAAAATGCCCTTAGTCAAAGTCTTGTTCTTCCTGGAGGAAACACTACTGGTCCTTCATAACCAAGAAGACTATTTATAGGAATGGTGACAGTGTGTCTAACCCCACAGTACAATGAGAATGAGGCAGCCCAGACAAGACAGGATGATAGAGGCTGTTCTTAAATCAAAACTGGAATTCATGTGCTGTACGTCAATAGTGACTTAAGCAACCACTTTCTTTCCCCATTCCAGAGGGAAGAAATAAAGGCCCTCTTAGCACAGGAACACACATTGTCACTGGAATAATTAACCCATTATTTGAAAGAGGTATGTTGGATTTTGTATCTGTTATAGTCCTGATCTCCGCTCTTTCTGCAATGCAGTTCTTCCACCTTGCACGCACCTGCTTTCATTCTCCCCAAAGGAACTTCTTACTCATAAACTGCATTGCATGTTCATCTTAATGGACATAAAACCAGCCTCTTTGATCTGAGCAGCAAAATACAATTAGCTTGGGATAGAGTACAGAGGAATCCCAGACAGGCCCCAGACAAAAGCAGAAATGGCAGGGAGGCAGAATTACCTTAGGGAATGCACAAGGAAGCCTCAGTGCCAGCTGGGTTGCAAATCAGAGCAGCAAACAGCTGTAACAATCTCTTCTAAGGTACTGGGTGGGAAGCCAGGCATGAAGAGCAGAGGCATCCCAGTGTACACATCATTTCCCTGGGCAGGAGTTGAGGAGCTGGGGGAGCACTATAAGAAAAAACACATAAGAAACAGGCAGAGACGAGATGAGGCTTAGGAATGCACCTAGTTGAGAATAGAAAAACCTGTGAAGAGGCAGGGAAATCACTTTACTTAGAGTGGGGCTGGAAGCTGCAGTACCTGGGGCACCCTGCAGTGGCACAGTGGGCTCAGCAGCACCCTGGCCCCTTGCCCATGGCCAGGCTGCCCCAATACAGACCTGTGACTTCACAGGTCCCAGCTGAGGGACCACCAGTACTGTCACTTTTCCCTCTACCTACAGTAATAAATAAAATCCCCACTCCATCTCTGCAAGACCCAAGCAGGAAGATAACAGCCAGCTCATGTTCCACCCTGTCTCATCATGCCCTTTGGGCTCATGCACACAGGTGGGGAGCCAATGGTACCCTGAGCTGCCTCTCCCTGTGTTGAAGGCTCATGGGATGTGCTGCCATGGGATAAACACCCTGTGCTGTCCTCTTCCCCTCCTGTCTACAAAGATATGAAGCCCCTTAGCAAACTTCACCCCCCTTGTGCCTGTAGGTGACGCCCACCAGTGAGCTGGTGGCACAGCTCCTGCAGCAGCTGGGGGCTCCCTCAGAGTCTGGTGATGTGGGGCACCCCACAAAGCTCTGCCCCACTGCAGCTCTGCTCAGCCTGTCCCTGTCCTGAGCTGCCCTCAGGTGGGGCCTGTTGAGCTGCAGTGTGGCTCTCAGGGAGAGTTCTTCACATGTCTGGAGAACAGAGCCCAGGGAAGGAAGTTGAACGACTGATGGAGGTTGCTTCTTTAATGTCAATGTCACCCATGACTGCATTCGCACCCACGACAGAAAATTGCCTTGGGCCAGAGATGGCTCTGTGTTCAGTCCAGTCTGTGCTGGGGTGTGAAAGGACAGTGGTGGAAGGCAATTTCCTGCAAGAGCATCCGAGCTGTGAAGGTGATTCAGAGGGGAGTGAGAAGAGGAACAAACAACAGTCAAAAGAGCTTCAGGGAGCTGAGAATGGACCTAGAGTGGAATTAATAGGCAAAGCAGTAAGGTCAGAGTAGGAGACGTAGGTTATACTGTAAGAGGAGAGTCCCTTTGGAAATGGATGGAAAAACTCGCAGAGTACAAAGTTTGGTCTGAAGGAGCAGTAACATTTGTGGCTGCCCTACAAACCCATATCGTGACTTTTCACTGATAAGTCCCTGGAAGCCAATTAGAACCTAAAGTTGTAAATTGGCATTGATTAGGAGGCCAGAAGTGCCTGGAGGACACAGACACAGCAAGAAAGCCCAACACACTCCTCCAGCCAGGAGCCATGTGGGGTGGGCAGCACTTTCCTGCCCTCCCCATTTTCGGCTCCCCATCAGTTCCAGTGAGACATAAAGTGCCTTGGCAAGCTGAGTCTGGGGCACAGGTCATGGGGCAGAACATCAGGGATGAGCATAAAGCCCAAACTGCTCACGGCAGCTGGGGAGCACGAGGTGAGGGGAGGCTGAGGGAGGTGAGGGGGGCTGATCTGTCCTGACAGCAGCAGGCGAGACCCAGAAGCAGAGATCTCCCCTGCCCTCTCACAAACCCAGCTGCCCAGCCCACATGCCAGGTGCTGAGGTGCATTTATAGATATGTATATAATACCAAGCAGGACTATTTTCCAGAGCTTTTAACATTACTGTGGCATTAGGTCTGTGACACACTAGGGAATTCTATTGCATACCTTTAAAAACGGAATTCAAATAGCTACAGAATGACTTGCTAATAGTAAAAGGCAATAAAACCTCTCTACCAAATTTAAAAAAATCACATGAAAAGAAGAAAACCAAACTCTTCCACATTGTGCTTGCCTACCGCATACCTTCTGAAAGACGTGGCTGGATTTTAGCCTTCATACCTGAAGGAATATGTTGCTAATAACTAGAACTGAATTTGTACTTAGGTATGTCCTCCAGGGAATAGTATTACCCAGGTTATCTGCAGTGGTAGCAACTCATTACCATAATTTTTTTTTCTTCATACAGGTACAGAATTAAAAGATCCATTTCCTTCTTAAATAAAGATCTGAGGCTGGATTCATCCCACATATAATTCTGTATTTTCAGATCCTCTTGATGAATTATTTCTTCAGTAATCCCTAAGGACCAAGAGTGTAAAATTTGAAGGGAAAGAGGATGTTTGTTAACCACAACTATGCATGCCTTATTGAACGAACAGCAAGCAAGACCAGAAAATATTTTTCCTGTAATAAAATGCAGACCCCCTTAATGCCCAGAAATTCACTGCTTTTCTTCAGAGCAAACATTTATTTGTAATATACACTTCCATGAACTAGGTAAAACTCACAGCTGCAAGAACAGTGGTGGTAAACCAGAGGACCAGACATGCAATGAACAAAATTACATGTAAAATTATTTTTGACAGGCTCAGTGAAATCAAATTCTGTCATTGCTTAAGACAATCAATCTCCTTGACTGTATTAAATTTGCCGAGATACATCCCTGAAAGCAAAAAATGCAGCTGCCTGGCATAAAACATGGAGCTATAGAAACTAAACAAACTCCCATGTGAGAACTTTATCAGAGTAAGGAAAATAAACTCCTTTATACCCCTGTTATGCAAAATTAAGTCACAGAAGTACCTGAATATTTTATGGGAGAGAGTCTTCTGAGATATATTTATTTAAGATGGTCAAAACTCTCAGGCCTGTGTTCTTGAAGATATTTACTTTATCTGTGGTTAAAACTTCTGGTGAAACTAGTGTTAAGTCATATCACTTTACATCCTGAAGGACAAATATTGCCTTTACTTGATTTGTAGGTATAAAAGATGATGGAGGTAGTGATGGAAGCAGTTTATACATTTTTAATTCTGTTACAGTGCTGCCTCAATCAGAAACAGAACTTTGTGGTAGAAATTGCACAAATATCAAAGACACAACTCATATCCAGAAACTCAATGCAGGTGAATTAATTCCACAGCAACAGAGGTAAATTTTGCACAGAAGTTGATGGAAAGGAGGCATGACAAGGGAGATGGACTCAGAGCATGACGCAATCTGTAAGTAAAGAGCACCTGAAGAGTGTATGGACTGGGGAGGGACTTTGTGAGGCTGCAGGAGAGGAGCTTTGCTTTGCTAGGGGACTACTGAGCACTGTGCTGGGGAGAAACACAGGCACCACTCTGGGTCTGCCCCAGACCAAACATAGCATCAGAAATCACTACTCAGAAGAGAACTGAGTAGTAAATACATGAGTTTTATTCTATCCATCATAAGCCTGAGTGGAGTAAAATGTAATGCTAATAATCTCAAATTATCAATAAGGCAAATTTAGATCAGAATATTATTTTCATAATTAATAGAACAGCTAACTACTGCACCATGCAATAAGTGGTTACAGGTGTCATGTAGGACTGAATTATTAACAACACCACAGATCATTTCACTACAATGTTACATTTTTTTTTAAACATTCTTAATGCAGTAAAATATCTGAATAAGCCAGAATGAGCTTTGCTGTTGTTGTTTATTATTATTGTTGCTACATAAATGAATATCAGTGTTTAAAAAAATCAAGGATATTAAAATCATAAACAGTACAGCAACCCTGACAAAACAGCTAAACTTCAAACATACTATTTTCATAGCCAAATCAACTTCTGAAAAACCTTACAAGGTAAAGTAGATACAATTAAACCTTTCATATTGTTTACACAAACTATGAAAACAAATGAGCATTAATAAAATTATCTGTATTTCATGATGCAGATTATATTCTCTTTTGAAGCCAGCATCATATTTTATCAAGAAATTTGTTGGAAATATAGGGAAATTGTTTAAAAATATTTGTTTAATTCATCACTTGAATGTACTTTTTAATATTATTAACTGGAAATTAGAGTGATAATAGGAACAGATCTAGAATATGTGCTCTGAAGCCTATAATGATTCATTTCACTACTTACCATTCAGGACAGACCTTTCAATTCAGAAAGTGCTGAATGCATTACCAGGTCCATTGTCCAGAACCTCTGCCAGACATATCATTTGTCTCTATTATGGTACTAAAGACATTCCTGGCATTCTGGTATTAAGAAACCAGAAGTAATATATTAGTTTTACTTTACCTCTGCTACTTAATAGGGAGCACATACAATAGAGCACACGGTTTAGGAGACTATGAAGAGAGTATGCTATTGAATGGCAGACTGTCTGGTTGATTTACATGAAATACCAAGCGCTCGTATGAGAAAAGGTTAAAATTAGATTGACGAGCAAATGTGCTACCAGACTGCTGGCTGACAAATGGCAAAGTTATGCCAACGTATTACTTATTCTGGAGGCACCCAAGAAGCAAGCAGGAGGATAGTAATTCATGTGCTAAAATATATTCACATTTAGCATAAACAAAGAGTCCTCAGGGTCTGCAACAGCAACATATTAGCTACATGTAATTCATGCCAACCAGTAAGTCAGTGGCACAATTTCATTCTTAGATATGGAATGAGAATGACTTGTGTATTCTTAAGTCAAGAGTGGGCTGCTCCACTGTCATTTAAATTATTTCAGAATAGTGCTCTGATGAATGACCACATTGTTCTTCCAATAAATTGACTGTTGTGCTACATGCTCCTTCCTGCTAGCAGTCACACAATGAAAATACAGATTAGTCATGTAGCTTTTCACAGTGGCTCTTGGATTATAGTCTGGCTGCCTCTTGGTCACTACAAAGAGCAGACCAGTTCAGTAGTGGTGACTCCTGACCCTTTCTCTTTTCCTTTCTGGAAGTCCTGCTGAAATCCATGCAGCCATCCACACTAAAACTTGTTCCCTAGAAGGTGTGAGCTAAAGAAAAATTTTGACTTGCCCAAATAAAGGCACTTCGACCCTTAAAATTCAGCAGTGAAGATGCATCACAAACTGACCTTCATGCTCTGGACATGTCTGCAGGTCTGAAAATAAAGTTTTATGATTCTATGGGTACAAAAATCAATCCATCAGAGATCTGGGGAACCTCTGCAAACATCAGCTTTAATGATCAGAAGCTAGATTTTGGTGCTAATGAGTAACAACCAGTCAGATTTGTCTCAATTTTGTCCATAGACTAAAAAAACCATTCTGAAATAGATGGAAACAAGTTAAATTACTGACGCCTGCTACTTTTAAACTCATTTTACACAGCGTAACTAGTTATACTTTGAAAAGTTGTTACTTTATCAATTGGACAACACAAAACCGTCTTTCTCTCTTAGCAGCCAATGGCAATTCTGCAGTTTACTCCTGTGGAATTACAGGTTGGCTATAAAGTGAATTTTTCAACATGTAAACATGAATTAAAAAGGAATTTACAAAGCAGACAATATGGGCTTGAACCTGCTCTTCATTGGAACAGCTTCTTGATATTTTGTTAATATGAAATTTCATTAACACTAAAGCTTTAACAGACCCAAACCCATTTGCCAACCTGTTTCCTTAGGGAAAAGTGTTCTTATTTCCTTTCCAATCGCCATGACAGACAGCAAATTAAGGGAGGGAGTTAACTGTCCCCACTAGTCATCACCTTGTCAGGATGACTGGCAGTCAGTAGCCTTCAGGCTTGCTTGAAAAGCTAAAGCCAGTTGAGATCTTCTTAAGTCTGGACTGGAGAGACACCTCTGGACCTGCTGCCCCTCAGTGACACCTGAAAAGCTGGTCTAATATTTTATGCCAGGTCTTTAATATGTCTGTTTGTTCTTCTTCTTCCAAAACTCCTGTCAAGTAACACAGGAGGGGAACAAAAGGGAATTCAAGGCTTAAACCACATGAGGGTCTCTTTCTAGCCTCATCCTCCCACAATATTATTCTTGCAAGTCATTGATGACCAAAAATATGCAGGAACAATTCGTTGCTATCTAAAACAATCCACTAGAGTGCAAAATAGCCTCTATAAAAAGAGTAGCCATTTCTGGAAAATTCTCTGCTTTAAAGCTATGATATTAAATGGAGTTTATCACCAGAGCCTTCCCAAGTATAAAGTTATTGAAGTAGGTATTAAGCTAGATTCAAATCTTGTGCAAACAGTTGTAGCTCCTGTGAGTACAATCATACTGACAGGCTGGTTTCAGTCCTTTAGGCAAGAGAGAGGCAAAAAAGTGAGAGACGCTAGCAGAGCATCTGCTGGTTAGATCAAAAAAAGTCTGTCTTGTTGGCAGAGCTATTGTCCTTTGGTCACACCAATCCTAATTTGAGCCCTGCTTGCAGCAGCATATAAAACCTGTGACAAACATAGTCATGCTGACATTGAGCTGGATGCCAAAAAAAGATAATCACAAGTACTTGAGACTGCAATGAGAAAAAAACAAACCAAACAACAAGCTACACATAGGGAAGGAAAGCTCTCAGGTCTGAAAAGGAGCGGGGGGACAGGAATTGAGTGTCTTTTCCTCCCTAACCTTCATTCAACATTAAAAAAAAAAAAAANNAAAAAATCCTCAAAAATTGCAATCGCATGCCTGGATCAGATCTTTTTCCAGAATTTCAAGTCCGTGTCTGTGCACTGCTTAGCCTAAAGCTAGGGTGTATGCAAAACAGACAAATACTCTATATTTTCAGACTTACAGTATTTTTATTCATGACTATCTCTGAACTCTCCTACTTGTTCTGATTGGTCTTTAGGTCTTTTATTGTGCTCAGTACAGCAATCTGACCTGGGCCAGAAATGAATCATCTAATTACTTTGAAGACTGGCAAAACCCTGGCAGAGATTAACAAATGCTTCTTGTAGTCCACATCTAAGAGCAAGTGTGTGCAGGTCAGAGCCACTGGCCAGGCCTGAGGCACTGGTGAGGAAGTCCAAGGCTGTGTCCAGCAGAACCAGAGGGGAACACAACAGTCCTGAATGTATTGGCAACAGGATTCTCCCTGACAAAAAGGGATGCTGCAAAAAACTTCTGAGATCTGAAGCACTAACATCCTCTCTGGCTTATAGTTAATTTATTCATTAGATTCAAGTTGTACAGATAGAGACAAGAAGCAAAATATATCTATTTCTGTGGGCCCCTTCTCCCACCTGTCACATCTGTATTAGTCACCTGGATTGATATGTAAGAAACTCTCTTTAGTGATCACTGAAAGGTTTTCTTGAATGAACTCTGCAAAAAATGAGCTGCCTTTTCTATATCACTTTAAATACTTAGAATAATTTTGGTTTGCAGTACAGATTTTTCATTTCACTCCCAAGACACCAATTTACTTTTAGAGCTTTATTTACTTCCTGAGAAGGTATTTGTTTGTCTTGCAGTGTGCTTTGAATGAATATATTTTCAATTGTCAAGGCTCTTATAGAGATATAATAATAATAAAACTGATGCTCCCAAGAGTATATGAAAATAGACTAGCTTTGAGTTAATGGGAAAAAGATTTCTAACTCTGGTCTGAGTTGAACCTCTGCAGCCTGCTTGACTTCTCCAGAATTCCCTTGCTATTTGTCTCCTTTTGTGTTCATCTGTCACATACAAGCTACTTACCAATTCTCCCAGATGTTGCATGGAGCACTTGTGTTTCTGGTGACGTTGTGGTTTCTACTAGATACTGGTTTTTTCTTTCCCCCCCCTTGCCTGCTGTGCACTGAACACATCCATACGTGTTTCATTAACCAAAAGAAAATTAGTTTTTATTTTCCTCTAATAAAGACAACACTACTGTTATCTTAATGGGGACTAAAAACGCATTATCAGAAATGTGAGCACTTGCATTGCATTGTGCAAAGGCAGGATGAGGTTTTCTTTCCATAACAGGTAACTCTAAGCGTTCCATAATGACATGCTATAAATGGGTGTTTACCTTTCGTGATGATTTCGACTTATCCCGATGCCCTCTGCTGGCTGCACCAGGAGCTGTTCTTTAAGCTCCTGGGTGAGATCAGCAGCTGTGGGACAGCTCGGGGGGCTCTGCCCTCTCCATCCCCCTACAGCACCAACAACCAAAGGCGGCAGCAGTGAGGAGAGCCTGAGCCCCGGCCGGCACAGAGCATTCCTGGGAGCCCAGGGCTCTGCACCACTCACTAACCTTGTGAGTCCTATTAAAGAAGGGCAGGTCCAAGGGTTGGCTTTGCTGATGTAGCACAACATTGCTTAGAAAATTAATTGGAGCCTTGAAACAGGGCAGCACCACACACTGCAGGGCTGATCAGATGATCCCCACTTGGAAGAGATGAGCTGTGCATATGCTGACTGTAATACATGGAATTGTATGGTTGTCCTGAATTGTTTTTCCAGAGATGACTAGCAAATTTCATCTGCAAAATACTTTTTTAGGAGAGGAATTTTTGTAACTGCCAATTCTTTTTTTTTTTAACTAACTGAGATACGGATTTTGAACACTTTTGTACAAAATTCACTCTAGAATAGAGGGTAAAGCTTGTTATTTCTAGAGACACCACAGTAAAGATGGAGCTAGACCACTTTTAAACGTGAATAGTTCACCTAGAAACGACTTAAACCCCAAATGTTCCCCCTCTTATGCACAAGCTTACTTCCCTGCTGCTGGCTTGGTTCTGTAACTTCTGCAGCTCAGGGTGCAGTGACTTGCTTGAATGCACAAGTGGCAAAGGGCTTTTTGCTGTGCGAAGCCTGTGAGCTGCTGATGAGCTGCCTCCTTCGCACTCACATCAGAACCCTCTGCCTACAGGCAGCTGGAACTTGTTGAAGGATGGGAAGTGAGCAGAGCAGGGCTGAAGGAGGTCAGGGACTGACAGTCCATGCAGCTGGTAACCTCTGGAGCATTTCATTCTACAGAGCTGCACTGGCCTCTCTTTGAGCTGTTTGAAATCTAGTTTTCATTCTGTTCTGGCAAAGACAGCAGCACTTGGAGCTCTTTGAATACCCTTTCCTCCAACGGCACTTGAATGTTTTCTTGACACAAGGAAGACCTGGAGTATGTCAGCCCTTACTGCAGCCCCTGTCGTGCGCCTCCCTTGCCTCTCCACGGCTCTCTGTGCATGAGGGCCCAACTGTGATCCAGCCCAGCTGTGTAACCTTGCTTGGAGTGCTGGAAAAAAAGCTGTGAGAAAGTCTGGAGAGATAGGAAAGGTAAAATTATAGACAGAGGTAGAGCTAGTGGACAGGACTGCTAGGAGCTCGAGGGTTTAGGAGACAAAGCAGCAATATGGAAAAGGTATAAAATCTAAAGGAAGAAAAGAGCAAGGCAAGCCAGGAAGCATCAGGTCACTTAGTTTGTTGGGGCAAGTCACCCCTGCCAGGGGCACTGATGGAGCTTGGCACAGGATAGAAATGTGGCAATGTTGAGGGTCTGTTCCTGGGAGCTGCAGAGACTGACCCTTCCCCTCCCGCCCAACGTCTGCCTGGCCAGTAAGGCCACTTCTGGTACCTTGCTGGGTGAGCAGACTCATGCTCAGCCTAATGGCTTGTCAAATCCTTTCTTTGCTGTGGGCTGGTCAACAAATAACTGCGTCGTGTCTAGTTATGCATATTCTGCTTGTAGATTATCTTTGAGGCCGGCTAAAGATACCAGAACAAACTGATGCAAAAACAAGGCGGTAACAAATACCTGTAAATACATGTTTGGATTTTTTTACATTCACTGGAAGGAAGAAAAAAAAAAAAAAATCAGCAGTGTTTTCTCATTGGTAGGAAGTAATTTCCCATTGGGAAAAGGCTGAAGCATGCAAAGGAAAAGTAATTTTCTATTTGTACTTGGAAAAAGCTAAAACTATTTACCAAAACATAAAATTTACTACTAAATTTTCTCTTGGGCTTCTTTTAAATCATTGTTTTATTCCATTACCCTTAAGTGCTTCACAGACATTGCTTAAAATCATTATCCCCGTGTGTGAAAATTTCAGGTAGTGAAAATACTTGGGAAAATTCCTACTGCAGATGACCTCTTTGAGATCAGCAGAGTACATGTGCAGAAACCATTTTCCAAATATTATTCCCCTTGGTAATACTTGCATGCAGGGCTCTGAAACAATAACACTACTTAGAAAGCTGCCTGAGCAGGTTGACCTGAACACCTGCAATGAGCATGAGGGAAGTCTTTAGGGTGCCACATACCTTCATTCCTTAAGTTCTCCAAAAATCCCTTTGTATTGCAGTGAAGCTGCCAAAAGAGGTCAGTTTATTCAGCTGAAGGGAGACCAACACAACACAATAGAATTCAGAACACCACTGACGTAGGTACTGAGTGAGGGGATAGTGTTGGAAAAGGCTTAAACAGCTAAAGCTTGCCTGTGAAGAAGGTGGCCTCTCTTCTTGGACATGGAAAAAAAAATCCAGTAGTATTTTCCTGTGACACGATTTCTTCTTTACTACAGAAGTGGGCTGCACAGATTTCTCACATGGTAGATGTGGTTAGAGCTGTCCTGAAAAGGAAAGACTGACTCATTCCACATGCAGGCTTTTACACCCTCCCTCTGATCACCGCACTGTAAATCTTTGCTGTTCTGACATCCGCTTGGCTTTTCTTAGTCACAGGTGTAGAAGTTGCCAAACAAATAGGTTTTGTATATCCTAACCCCTATTCTGGATAGGATTAATGGACCAAGTCTGAAAGCCAAAAGCCTCAGATTTGTTTGGGTTAATCAATGCCAGGATTTGTTGGCGGGGGAATGATACACATGATCTTTCACAGTTGAAAGAGTACATCAGTGTGGCAAGCGTTTGGAAGGTAACACGTCTTAAATGCCACCAAATAACACACTGGCTTCCACAAGAAGACACTGCTGGACAGGGTAGGATTGAGTATCTTATTCCAACACATGTGGAAGTTTGCAAAAAATTTTGGAGCGGCTGATCATAGCAAAAGGAACAAGTGCAGAGAAGTATGCACAGGAGGAGTATGAGCATAAAGCCATACAAAATCATCGATTTTGTCTGGTATGGTGGAGGTACCATGGCATAAATTAAAGCTAGAAGGGGAGAGCAAAACAGCACTTACTTATTCTTTTTTTTGGCCTTGAAAAACTAACACAGAGTACCAGGAAAGCGCTTTAGAATACTCTGACTTTACAACTGTTCTAGCCCAATATATGCAGTCATTAGCGGGGCTCAGTTGCTCCACAGCACTTTGTTATGTTTCTTGTTAATGCATTGCTTGCACTTGTCCTGCACCTGCCCAGAGTTTAGAACACAGAGAAAGATAAAAGGTTATGTTCAGTGCCTAAAGAAAGGCTCATCACTAACAACGAACAAACAACAGGGTTGGTGCATGATCTTGCACAAAACATTTATATTGGTACTCAATCATCCTACATGAATATGATACTTATCCATATTTGTTAACAGGTAAAAAAATTAAGAGCAGGTTTGCAAGTAGGGTTCAAAACAGGTTGTATGCAAGAGGATGGAGTCAATGGTTGAACAAACTGGTTGGCAATAAATATGAGTTTTATTATATACAATAAAAGTATATTACATAAAGACATTGTATTACTGCAGATTGCCTGATAGGAATGATACACAACCTTATTATATCAGGCAAAAGGTACTAACCTGAAAAAATCATTCATTCTTATCAAATATACTGAGACCTACGTTTATCATAGGGATAATTAGAAAAGCAAATAGAGAAAAAAAACATTTCCAGCCTGTACTATTCTGCATCTATTTACATACAGCTTTTTTGAGGAGTATTCATACTTAATTTAAAATGAATGCTTATTAATCTGAGATTAAACCAGTATGGTGATGATCATGAATAATATAACAAAACCCTTTAAAGGTTTTCCGTATTCATCTTCTCATGCATTGAATTTGGGTCAGGCAACATACTGGGCCAATACTTAAATGACCCCCAAAATGGTTAAATGGTATTTTTTTCAGCTACAGGATTTGAGTGTTTAGTAGCACAGTGTGATGTTTTTTTTTCTCTCCATTAAACACAGAATCACAGAATATGCTGAGTTGGGAACAACCCACAAGGATCACTGAGTCCAACTCCCAGCCCTGCACTACACCATTCCCAAGAGTCATATCATGTGCCCAAGAGCATTGTCCAAATGCTTCCTGAACTCTGTCAGGCTTGGTGCTGTGACCACTTCCCTAGGGAGCCTGTGCCTGTGCCTGTGCCCAACCACCCTCTGTGAAAGAACCTTTTCCTAATATCCAACCTGAACTTCCCCTGACACAACTTCAGGCCATTCCCTTGGGTCAGCTAGTGCCATCATTATTGAGGATGTCTTCATTGCATAAGCAACTGTAAATCAAGCTTCCCATCCTCCTGGTAAGTTGCTTTGCCAGCTCCACTGGAAACATATTTATTCTCGATATCTTGCAGGAGTATCACATGACTGATAGTTTAGGTGGTGCCCTGACACCAGCATGCCCCCACCTGTCATCCCCATCAGGCTGCCTTGCCTTCCACACGGCTGGCAGAGCCCTTGGGATCCCTCAAAGTCAGGTGTGCAATGGAAAGAACTGTCTCTCAAGAGGCAGAGGGCTCTTCAGAGCAGCACAGCCTGCGGTAGGCGAGCCTCCCCTTTGCCTATCCAGCTTCTGGAGCAAGGAGCAGGAGCTCACTGGATCACCCACACCTGCTCTCTGCTGCTGGGTGTACCCTGTGGTGCCCAAGGCTGGGTCAGATCTCCACTCCTGCCACTCACATTGATTCAAAGCCATGTCAAGACCATGCATGGTAAAGTAATTGGCTGAGGAGACACAATAGATTGAATTTTCCTCTCTTGCTTTCCCAAGCCTTACTTTGGTCAGAGCAGTCCCCTATCTTATACACACCATCAGCAGTAGTGATCTTTGCAAAAGGATAATAAGATCAGATATTACCTTTAAAGAAAAAAAGGGCTTAAAGACTGCAGCTGGAAGGCCAACACTGGGGATCTCTTTGAATTCCAGTGAAGCTTCATCTCTGCTCTCCAGAACTGGGTATGCCAGCCAAGGCCAGCACATGTGGGAAGACAAAAGCACTTGTAGGCAGCAATCCAGTGCTATGAGCTACCAATGTGCCACTCCATCTCCAGCCTTATCTCAGGAAAATGGCTGGCACTTACAACCACAGCACACAAGCCTGGTTACACACAACCCCCCGGTGTGGGCTGACACAGAGCAGAACAGAGTTCTTGCATTCAAACTAGACATTTCATCATATATTTTTCATACATATTTTCTTGTTTTGTCAGAAAGAATTAGTGTGGTGTGAAAGAATTAACATTTGGTTTTGATGAAAGATAGAGGAGAAAAAAACCCAGGCTGTCAGCCGGAAAGCAACTCCAAACATTTCAAAATAAATGCAGAAGTTTTATCATAACCTGTTTGGGTTTTCCCCTATAAAGGAAGGTCTGAAGGAAAAAGACGATGCGTATTCGTTTTTTTGGATCTTTTTTATTCAAAAGTTTTCAAAGAAATAAAACAGAAAAAGCTAACAATCTAATCAAATTTACAGTTCAAAAATGTCTTTTGGTGTTTAACAACAAGTCCTAGGAAACAAAACTACAGAGTTATCTTGAACCGGACAAATAAGTTACCACTGGCAAGTTTGTGGCACTAGTAAAACAAAAATAAAAAATTAACTCTCTTGATCATATAGATATCTCTATGAAAATCTTTTTTTTTTTTTCAATCTGTACAAAAGGTCTTTCTTCATAAATTAATTTTTTATAATTTAATGGCTGTCTACTATGTGATGTTTAAGTAACTGATTATTTCTTTATGTACAGAGGTTAAATTTCCCAAATCTTACCCAGACAATGAGTATGGCACTTAGTTCAGACATTGCTGGCAGCAACTCTTCCCTCCCTCTTACACAGCTATCATACTGCAGTTTTTAATTAATGCAAAAATAGCAAGTAGTGAGAGATCCAGGTTTGGAAAGTCACCAAATACAGGCAAGGTGCTGCAGGAAGTCTGGACTTTTACAAAGCAGTAATATTCCAGGGAGCATAGAACCAATAATACCACAACTTTTTAAAAAAAGAAAAAACAAAAACACATCTCTTATGACTATGCATTTCACTAGAATCTACACTTCTCAGAGCAGCAATTTACTTTTGAAACTATGAAATGTCACCGACATCTATACTCCAATACTCACACAAAATTTAAAAACTAAAAAATACTTGAAAGAAACAACTGCTTAGCCCTAGCTCCTGAGCTAGGATGATTTGGTCTGTGGAAACAGGGAGGGCCAGCAACCTGTCCCAATACAAAAGGAAATAAACTTTGAGGTAGATAACTGATCATATACAGCTGACCAGAGAAGTACACAGTTTTGGAAGACAACTTAATTTATCATTCGATTTAAAACATATGCAATTGTAATAAAGAGCTTTAGTAGCAGTGAATTATCTAATATGTGAAGTACAAATAACTGTGTATTTATGAATCAGGAATTTCATAGTTTCAAAATTGGTTTTCTTTACACTTAACACTTGTAGTGATGATGTAAAGTGTGGCACTGCTTGGATCCAAGTCTTCCTTCATGCTTTTGTGTCCATACATCAATTAAAATTATAAAACCTAAATGCAAATGTACAAAAAAGGCACATTCTCTTAACCGCAAACTGGTCCGGCAAAAATAAAGAGTACAGAAGACGCGATGCTGAGACAAATCAGAATTATTGGTTACTGGCTCTTTGTTCTTTGGTAAAGTTACCTTTTAAAAGTGCCAAGTCTTTTTATTTCTATTTACCTACTATAGAGAGCTAGTACCCAATCAATTATGCTTCTACTTAAATCTCAGCGTATGTTTGAAAACGAGTCCTTTAGCTTTTGCCATTTTGCTGTAATAGCAACTTTTCTGTTTGCTAAGTCTCAGCACAATCCTCATCCTAAAGCACTATCATTAGTATAAAGGAAGGACAAAAACATTCGGTGATATCTCCACCCCAAACTCCCTACTCTACCTATGCTAAAACTAGAACATCAAGTTAGTTTCTGAAAAAAGGCAAAAAAAGATTTTACATTGCATCATACAGCAGAGTTCCTAAATCATTCAAACTACCAGAGGGAACTATTGGCATATGGCCTTACAAACAATTTATACTATTAAAATTTCCCCAGTCAGAAAATGTGTTTCACACAAAACATTTTTTTCCCCTCTTGCATTTCACTACCTTACATATTATGTGAAAAAATCATTAAAAACACTTACTACACATTAAAAAAGCCAAATTTTCAGCAATTTTTATTGACTACCTTTTAAAAGCCCTATGCTGCTGTTTTACAAGGCATACTAGACCAGCTCATTTGGTCAAAGCATTCTACACCATTAGTTTGGACTACTTACTGAAACAGCTACAGCATTGAAAGATTTAAGGCAAATTGGAATTTATAGAAAAGGATAAGACACTTCACACTACATTAAAAGAAAAACAGAAAGCTAAGAGACCAGACACTATAACTGCAACACTGCACTAAAGCAACACTCACACACTGCAAGCACAGAACATCATCTTTGATGTTTAACTATTTTAAACTTCAGAAAATCCATTTCATACAAAAAAAAAAAAAAGATAAAAGAAACAAACAAAATAAAAATAAACCAAAACACAAATTCTGTCATGCACGTGAATAAGTCTTCGTGGTCATCTGTGCATACCCAGAAATTTGAAGGTTTTTTTTTTTGCATCATAACACTTGATAAAAACTTTTTTTTTTACTAAAATAAACCTGTTCATGGGAACAGCTACTAGATGAATTTAAGGTTTTTCTTATGCACCTTATAGAACTTATAGCAAAAATAGTTTTAGTTGATTTCATTATAAATAACATTTTCAAGAACCTGTGCAAAACTGTCAATAATTCCTAAAGCACAATTGATCAGTAAAATCCATGATTGTTTCAGCCTTTGCAACCTTCTCCAGGCCAGGTCAACACTGGACATCTGTAACACAGAAAGGTCAGAGCTAGAGCAAAGTTACAATCACACACTTTTTTCCTAATGTAGCTGTCCACAAAACTAAATAATTTCCTATTTTAGACAACTGTGAGAAGACTAAATGAATCTGAGTGTAAACCTGAGAAGTAACACAGGCGGCACTGCAGGTGCTCGGCCCTTCCCAGGATAAGGCTCTCCACCAGGACAGAGCCTGTACTGTGCTTCCCCCCTCTCTCCCTGACAACTGCTCAGCACACAGAGCTCCCAGGGGGGAGCTGTGAGGCTGCACTCAAAGCTCTTCCCTTCTTTGTTGTTTTGTTGCTATTGTTCCTTTTAATTGACCAAAAGTACCTGAATGTGCTACTCCTATGGCATGTCCAAGGCTTTGGATCTCTGGAAAAGGAACAATAACATTCTTTTGGTGCAGCCTCAGGGAGGCTACATAGGACAGCTAAGACAGACACAGCTACTGTGACCCTGATGGTAATACTGAACAGCAAGTCAGGGCTCATCACATTTGAACGCAGGCTTTTTAATGCAGTGGCTTATATCGCCACATGGGTTTAAAAAAATACCCAGCTAATGACAAAAAAGTTTAGACAATTTTTTGATTTTTCAAAGCAAGGCAAAGTTTGGTATTTTAAGGCTTGAACATTTGGAGGTGCATATAAAACAGGTTTGTTTTTTTTTCAAGTCCCTTTTGACTATTTTTCATATAGGAGCAACTTTTTGAAAAGAAGCTATAAAGTTATTAAATGTAGCTGCCAGAGGAAAGATGATGTGTATCTCTGATTGACTGCATCCACTTGTGCAAATGTGCTAGTTGTAGTTTACCCCTCAAATTATGGGAATATGGATATTGACTTTAAATAGGACATTCCCAAAAGTGCTGCATGTGCATTTAGAAAGAAGTTTCAGTTTGACAACAGTAATAAAGCCAAAACAATCAAGAGACTGCAGTGTTCCCTGTATTTAGGGCACGAAATAACGCCAATTCCCTCCCCTTCACCTGTCTGAAACAAGACAAGTGCCAGCATGTTCCTGGGACAGAAATACCAAATGCCATGCTCTGAGGCTGAAATCAGCTGGGTAATATTAACCTTCCCCACATGCCCACTGCCACAGCCACTGCTGACACAGATTACACTGGCTCCTACTGCATATAAATACAGGTAACAGTGCTTCTCTGAAGAATAAAATACATGAAGAACTGACTTACAGCAAACACACAGAATTGCTCACAGAGCTTGGAGTTCTACACAGAGTCATCAATACAAAATGTTTCTCAGATAGCAACAACTCATCCCTTCAGGAGACTTAAGGCTGTTCCTCCTGCCTGGCCTCAGTCTATGGGGAAAGATACTGACAGGCTGGGAGAGAGGCAGGATGGGGATATGACATGCAGGATTACGCTTCGCTGGCTACCACAGATCTCTATTGGTAAGGAGGTTTTACATGCCCACAGAGAAGACTTAAGGCAAAACAAATAATTCCTTGAAAAGCAGTTAACACCAGGCAAAAGCCTTGGCATGGGAAACGTGCAGGAGTCATGATTTTAACAATAGGAGAAGGATAGAGAAGAGCCTGTGGCTTTGCTTTCTGCCTGCCCTGGAAGCAAATCAAGGATGTGGGCTTTCTCTGGATGCCAGCATTTGGCCAGACTACAGGAATAACACAGGTCATATCCTGTGCTACTCACGCTCTGCCATCTGTTGAATTTGCCAAGTTTCCCCATTGGTTTGTTTCTATCTTCCCATATAAGAAGCAGTTATGCCAATAATGGGAAAGGGAGCACTGCTGTCAAACAGCACAGCTGACCTGCAGTATCAAAGCTAATGCCAAAACGTGTTTTGTTGGATCAATACATTTTAAAGAGAATATCACACAACTGTAGCACATAACTGATTATGATTTATCAGTATCAAACTAATGCCACAAGGGCTGTAGAAAAACCCAACATGGCCTCCAGCACATTATTGCAGCTAAATGGAATTTTTCAGTGTGAGGTCTTAGAAAATGTGATGTAAAATATTATACAGCCAAGTTGCCTGGCTTACAAAGCACTCAAAAAAAAAAAAAAAAAAAAAAAGAGTAAAGGAAGAACTAAATTCCAGATTTTAAAAACATGGATCATGGAAAAGGGAACAGTTAGTGCAAGTAATATTTTCAGGACGGAAATGTACAGAAAGCAAAACAATTTTGTATGAAATAAGTTCTGGTAAAGCTAATGATTCGCTAGTAAAGAAGGCCATACAAGCAGAACCAGAGGAAACCTGGAGTAGGAAAGCAAAACTCTGGAATTAGAGCCAAATGAGGACATGGATTAAAGGTTAATTGAAAAAATTCTGGACCAAACTGCTTTTTCCTAGAAAAAAGAATGAGCAGGGAAGTCTTCAGGAGAAAAGGTCAGCAAGGATTTCAACCAGACCAGCTCCCTGCCTGTGGTCTGTAAGTCAGCCACAAAGCTGTTTCTAATCTTACATGTACCACAAAACTAGAGCATAGTATGTCTATCAATACAGTTCCCTTTAGCATTTTGATTCTTGTATTTTTGCATTAATTCATTGTTATTTTGTATACAGCATGCTGCTAAAATGAACAAATTAAAATCCAACATAATCCAGTTATGATATAGAGAAATTATTAAAACAATATTACTCAGAACTCATTAGTTCACTTCTGGATCCCATGTTTCCTTCCCTGGCTTCTGACTCTGGCCAAGTTCAAATCAGTTTCATTGTCCCCAGATATTAGCATCAATATTATTTATATGACATTTAAAAATTCAATACAGAGTACTTTATGAGTAAGTTATGAAATAAAGTATCTTTGAATTCACATCTTTCATGAGACAGGATGAGCCCCTACCTCACAGTTACTTATTTTGCTGATACGTATATGGAGAATGGTCACTGGATGTCTCTACTGTAACCTGTTGCTGACCACTGGCTTCCTGCAAATAAAAAGGAAGACAAGCTATGAGAAACAAAATCAAGCAGCATTACCTGAATTCTGTATTTCCATTTGACTCATGGAATTAACAGTCTTCAAAAATCTTCCTCACATTTCTCAATGAGGTATTCCAAATCTGAGGCATTAACTTTACCTTGATTTATATTTCAGCAGAGAAATAAATGCTTATGCAAACCTTGTATTTCCTCAGCTTTGATGATAAAAAAAAACCCTCAAACTTTTGATGTTATAGAAATAAATAGACAAAGCAAATAACTGCTAGAATACTTTCTATCTGCAAATGTGAAAGAGCATTCTGTCCCTCTCCTTTTGAAGGGGAGTGAGAAGAATGAGATCTACTTACCACACAGACAAACACTATGAGTACTGTGATGGGACTGGCACTAGGCAACACAAAGAATTGTGGATGGGACTTTGCACCAGGCTCCCCAGAAACCAGGCAATTAATTCAGCTGAGAGTGCTCTGGCAGACAGAGCAATCAGGTAATTATCAAAAGTACTTCTCTGATCCACATGGGCACATGCGCCAAACTGAATCAAACAAATGCTGGAGTTTCTGGATAAATAAACTCTGAAATGTTTATTTCTTACAGGCTCTGGAATAGACTGTCTGGCACTCATTCTGAGTACAAGAGCTGCAGCATACCTCGTCTAGCTCCTCTATTAAGAAAGTACTGACCTATGAAAGAGTGTAAGGTAACTCAAAATAGTAGATAAATTATTTAGTTTACTTATGATATGCTCCCCAACTAAACTGACAAATTCCTCTGCGATGGAGAGATTCATTAGACAAACATGCACAGTATCCTGAGAAGCCAGGGTCAAATCAGGAGTCTTTGCAAAAAGTTACATTCAAGGTCTGCTGGCAGAGAATTTTGCTCACAGGTAAACTAAATGAAAGATCAAAACAACAATACACTCCCTGGCTTGTTACTATTGGAGTTGGATTTCACAAAACACAAGGTTCACCTGAGCTATGCTCATAGGGAAGATTGCTCTAAGTACTGTACTGCCATAAATACAGGTCATTCTTTGTTGTAATACCAGCTATATTAGTTGAGAATAATGACATGTTATAGTTTTAATACATATTGCATTCAGTGTTACAATGTTTGCCTTTAAGCACTAATTTTCCTAGCAAAAAAAGAAATTAATATATTAATATTTCTTATCTCTCGTCTTTTACAAAATATACTGACCTCAACAGGAACCGCTGCTGTCTGGACATGTGTGTACTGGGGGATGTAGGCTCCTTGCATAGCTGTTGTGGCTGGCATGTACTAGAAAGACAGAGTCCATTACGTTGAGTTAAAGCCCAATGTAAGTTTAAAAGTATTCCAAATACCTATTATGGTATTGTTTAACAGATATTGACTGTTTCCCTAAAGCAATATACATGAGAGAAAGACTTTTGTGTCTGAAATCAATAGGCTTTCCAGAAAAGTCACGTATCTATTTTGAGAAAATTCAAATTTAGACTTCAAAGACTATGTAAAGGACTTTTCCTTCTCCTATCATCATATATTCTTTTTTAACCCAATCTTTTCAGAAAAGCAGGGTCTTGCAGATTAGAAGCTAGCCCTGAATCTCTTCTGATTTAGCTTCTGTTCCACACTTTAAGAGATTAGAGTGGCAGATAGGAGTATAAAGAATAAAACAAACTATTTTAAATCTTTTGGATGCAACTCTGAAGTTCCCTCCTGGGTTCATTTCTTTTGATCTATTTTTATTTACTCATTTCCAATTTCTGATCACTTAACAGACTGAACAAAAGCTGCTGAATACAATTTTAAAATGGAGACAGTTCCTAAATATTTACTGGACAAAAGATGACTTATAGGATTACTTCTTTCCACATGCAAGCAGCACAGGCATACTGTGATCTACACACAGTATTTTCTACTCGGGTAAGTTCTATTTTGTATTAAAGTGCTACATACTGTTCCAGTACTGCCTAATGAAAGATGACTCATCTGCTGTGTCAGAGGGCTTATCATTGATGCAGGCTGTAGTGACATGGTGTGGTCCATGGAGGGAGTCAGAACAGCACCCTGTTAAAACAGAGAAACAAAGAAATGGTTGCAGCGCTCAGATTTTAACTTCATTTTTGATTTAAAAGCTAAGTATGGACTGTCCTTCCAAGGGGATGTACCACAAGAACTCTCCTTAATCCCAGACACTCTGGGGCATTTTGAATGTTCTACTTGAGCGTCTGTAGGTGCTCAAGGCGTAAGACCTGCTTTAACTTCCCACTGTACATTCAACTGATGTGAAATGCACTTGGGAGGCCTGCTGAAAATACTTTGTAAAATATGAGTTTAACCAGATGCTGACTTGAAAGCAAAAATTTGCACATGTTACCTGGTACAGATCCACTTAGCTTAAGCTTTGGAATTTCATGCTTTAGGAAGAAACTTTTATCTTATCCTTAGGAATGGAGGCTTTGGAGAAACATTTGTGTTGGGAGAATTCTACCCATCACACATGATGTTCACACACAAGACAGCTGCCCTACTTTGTGGCTGGTTCCATAAGCACACACATTTCAGAAGAGGGACTTAGCAATGCCGATTCTTTGTCCAAATACCAGCTGCTGTGATAAAATTTCTATCGCTTTGCACCATTTTGTTAAGTCCATAAAAATTATACACTAAACTTTTAAACACTTTTCATTGCTAAATACGGAGGGCACTCATAAAGTTTTCAGACTTAACTTTCATTTTACCAATCATATTCCACAAAAACACATTTCCAAATACTTTATATGACTTATGCTTGCAGAAGGTGTTGATTAAAACTGATGGAGGCTCAAAACTAGCAAAAGTAATTGCAGTGTACTGAAAGCAGGTATTTTGAATCAATAACTAACCCTTAAAAAAAAAAAGTAAGATAGAATATAGTTGGAAAAACAACCATGTGATCAGTGTAGATGAAATGAGTCACAGGCACATCAAACACTGAAAGAATTTCCTGTCTGTAGACTGCAGTCTTCTCTGAAAAGCAAATGAGCAAGACTGCACCCGTCTTTGCACAGGCCAAAACTGAACTTCAGTCTAGAATCTAGATCTTTATTTTCAACTGTGAAATCTCATCTTGTGTACCTGTGAAACTAATACACCTTACAGCACTGTAACATATCAACTCATGTCTTTCACAGCATTATTTGCAAGATGTTGTTTTATGAACATCTATGTTGACAGAGAAGGAAGTTAAAACCTGCTCTGTGTATGTGTATTTAATATCAAAAACCACAAATACAACAACAATTAAGTGTGTGAGAGGGTGCTGTGGTTCAACATCACCTTCTCTGCATGCCCAAGAAGAACATGTTCTGCCAAGAAGATTTACATTCTGTAATCTGCATGGAGAGGTTAATTAAAGTCAAGACAATATCCTTTCTATATCTGGAAACAGACCTGATTGTTAACTATGGGTGAGCATGTATTAAAGTGCCTGTTATTATTAGTAATGCTCATCTCAAGAAACCCGGTAAGTCTCAGATATAATGGTACTTAACTGGCAAATGACACAGACAAGAAGCAAAATATCATGGAAGGGTAGAGATTAGAATGCCTGACGGTCTGGTAGAGATGCCACAGCCAAAAGTGTAGGGAGACTAGCATTACTCATGAGTGGTGAAGCCAGAACAAGCTATGCAGGTTTTCTCAAGTGAGTGCCCATAATGTCTTTTATATCACTACATCCATCTGTCTTTCACAAAATATCCAGTCTGAACTATTGTAGGCCTATTCTAAAACACTGGGTCTCCAATTTCAGCTCCTGAAAGGCAAACAGCATGTAAAACATTTGGTATTTGCAAAGTGCTTTCCATTTAAAGTAAAAAATAAAACAAAACCAAAAAACCAACGCCACTAAGTTTCCTCTTGGAAGTTTTCTCTAATGGTCCTCATCGCATTGATAGTCTGAAAGCATCTTTCTTTTTTTGCCTAATAAATGAGGCCCCAGTTCAGGTTTCTTTCTTTGTTTTCCTTTTCATCTTGATCCATGGAAGTAATTGGGCAGGAATTGATATACTTCCCGTTATTTAAAGTATGTACAATGTTTATACAATAGATAAACACAACAATGGAGAAGCATAAAAACTTACTGGGTGCTGCATTATATATGGTTGAGGCTGCATCCAAGAAGGGCTCTGCACCTAGAACAAAATTGGCATTTTATTTTTCATTTTACACACTCTTGGAATACTCCAACTGAGATAAAGTAATAATTTAGATCATGTTAACATGCTCCTCCCTTATTTATTGACTTTTTAATCCAATTAGTCACTCTGTGGAACAATATTGATTTCTATGAAAAACGTATTCATTGTACATGTAAATCATAGATAGGATGTGGAGACCATATACCACAAACACCTTTCAGAACAATATACAAAGTTTTTAGTGCAGGTTTCAGAAACGTTATCAAGTACAATGAAAGGGGTCAAAGAGATGAATGATAGATTTCTGCTATGTTGAAAAAGAAGACTCTGTCTCAGAAATTCCTTCGTGGAAAAGTAATTGGGATCTCAGAAGGTATAGCACCATTTGCCTTCTAGTGTGATCAGAATAAAATAAACTATTGTATTTTCACAAATGAAAAAGAAACCAGGAAGTCTGCTGTAATCTTGTTCCAGGAAAAAACAGAAGATTTAGGAGAACTGATCTTCTCCAAGACATTGTGGTATGTTATTCCCAAAGCACAGGAAGAGGAGGAGGTTCTGATGAGAGTCCCTGCTCTTGCAACAAGCAAATTTTCTCTCCAAAAATCGCTGACCGCCCAAATACTTCAATTGCAGTAACATGCCTAACTTTGCACGACAAAGCGAATTATAAAAAGGGAAACTAATAGGTTATATTGTTATCCTAGTTAAAAAGAGATGGTTGCAACAGCTCTTTGAAAAAGTGTGCTGCAAGAAACACCAAAGGTAAGGAGAAAGATGTTTCCTCCCCACCTGCTGTAGGTGTGGAGGGTAAGGCAGGATTCTGACCTTCATGGACATTTAAAGCCCTTTAAATGCCTCTACTATCTTCCCAGAGTCCTGTGAACAGGACAGGTAAACACATAGCCTTGAAAAAAATCTAGGTGAGGTATTTTCTGGAAGATGGAAATATTTCTTACCTCCTTTTGGTACTGACTTTCAAATCAGAGTTTTTTCTTTCATTTTTAATCAGGAAAAGAGCAAACAGGAGTTCACAAATGGAATGGAAAAGACTGGAACACTCCCTTTCCTCAGGCAAAATCTTAATGGCAAAAATACCGGTACAGCCTGACTAAAGCTTTGGCTAATCTCACACTATGATAGTAACTGGCTCAGTGCAGTCATTTGGGTATACAGGGGTTGCTGAAAAACACACTAGCCAAAACTTTATTAAATTTGTTTATCTGAATAAGAATAAATCTAGGAGCAGGTTATACCATAACTCAAAGAAAAAAAAAAAAAAAATTGTGCTTATGTGATACATCCTGTTGTGTAGAAGACAGAAAGCTACAGGTTTCAGTGGGAAGGGATCAGTAATGAAGATGTGACTAATACTCAAATTGTGAAACTCTTCTGGCCAAGAACCTCCTTCCTCCCCAATACAGAATACTTCAATTCAATTTTCAATTCCAATTACTGTGCCACTTCAAGCATAATGATATTAATAACTCCATCCACAATAATTTAAGCTCCACGCCATGTATATTGAAATACTGGTAACTACATTTCTGGAAACATAATGGATTGTGGTCTGTCCATCTCAATAAGCCCAAAAAACAATACTGTATTCCTAAGTAGCATGTTTCCATGCCAACTTCCAATTTTTACTTGGATTCTGAATATCAGAGAGTCTTATATTGATAAATAATTTATATTTTAATAAAGAATAGCAGATAATTTTCCTGAAATATTTTTCTGGGTAAGAACTTACTGTAATTTCTGAGGTAATGCAGTACCAAGCAGAATGATTCAGTACACTGAAAAATACAGTCTAGCACTGTCTGCCGAGAGCAAATATTGTATTGCATAAGTCACCTCAGAAATTAATATAAAAATAATCCAGCTGCCCTTCACACCAGAGAACACTGTTTTAACTCCTACACAACACTTTGCTCATGCAAGATGGCACTAGATCTCCAGACTGATATTAGACAATTCTTCGTCATTCTCATCACTTGGAATTGAAGGCTACATGGAAATTTCTGCCAGAGAAAGACAACGAAAAGGCCCATGGTGCTTCTGTTAGTCTTCTATATCCCCTTTACATACCCGTCTATATTCATTCACACACACAGCACATCAGAAAACTCAGTATGTCACTCTCACTAAAAAGCAAACAGCCTCTTCTTACCTCTATATGTCTGGGGAAGGAGAATTTTCTAAATTTAATTAGTTTGGGTTATTTATGACCTGAATAACTGCTGTTTACTCCATCTATGTGTTAAACAGTAAAATGCCAAAATAGCTCATCATTTAGTGTACACTGGGATAATTGGCATGTCTCAAGCAGTAATTACAGAGCACATTTCTGAGACTGCCGTACTGGTTGTATTTAAAGCAAGTTGTCTGTAAACTGAAATGTATGATGTCCTAAAATTGAGGATTCCTAAGACATTTATATCAAAGTACTAAAACTGTTCCATATAATTTCTCAACATGTTGAATTGTTTAGCAATATCCCTTGTGGGGACTCAAGATGGCAGCTATCAAAATCCCTTTTCAGAAAGCTTTGGACTGGGCTCTAAAGCCGAAAACTATCCACAATTTATGATTTAATTTATTATTCAAAGTAAAGTAACCTTGGTTTAGAAATACCGTCCTAGGCTATTAAATGCTTTGCACCTAACATAAAAACACTGAATTTGAATGCTATTGTAATTTGAACTCTGAGCTCTTTTCTTCAAACTTCCTTCTCTAATGTCAAGAATGTTTCTGTACCCTTCTTAGTACAACTACATAAGACATTATTGTTGCACTTTCTGAGAAAAGAAAAAGAGAAAAGCGCAACATGCACAGAAAATGTCTTTAAAAATTAATTTAATTAATCAAGAAGGTTTTAAATAACCAAGAATTACTTCAGATATACTGCTGACATTAAAAGAATTTGTCTGAGAGAAAATGAGAAATCTCGCATGAAATGCAGAAGTGGCTACAAATCCCTCAACCATCAGCACAAGTTGGAGACTTGTTTTTGCAAGACACCAGGATCTCATTAAATCACTGTGCTTCCTGAAACACACACTCTTAGGTTTTCAAACTGTCACTTTCATGCTGCACAGCACAAGGAGGCCTCTTCATTAAAATGAAGCATTGTTGGAGAATTCATAAAACCAGATGTAACAATTGATAAATAAACATAAGCTCCAATGAACCATTTCAGCTACCAAATTCTAAACACAAACCTGGTATGTAGAAACCGGAGAAGCAATATATGGTGTAATAGATGTCTGAGTGATCATTCTGTTTGCTGTAATACTGTAAGGTGATGGATAAAATCTAGAAAATACAGAAATATTTATTAAAAGCCAGTTCTGTGCATCATTCATAATGCAAACGTTTTTTTTTTTCTTAGTGCGCCATTATTCAACATACCCATTTTGTAAAGCAGCTGTGGTTGGATCATATGTGAGTGTCATTCCAGCCTTTAAAAAAAAAAAAGGTAGACGAGAAAGAGTTGACAAAATCAATTTTATTTGTAAATTATTACTCCTATTCTTTCTTTGGTTGTCCCATTTTTAACTAAAAATTTGTATTGAAATAATTTATTACCATAACTTAGGGAAAGGTTAATTGACAGAAGTAATTACATAGTGAAGAGAATCAGCAATATTGACTATGAATACAAGTTTACATGTTCCCATCATAAGAAACAAAATGCAATCTATTAAATACCTGGCTAAAAGAACACGTGTGTGTTTGAGATTCAGGGCATGCAGATGATTATGTTAGGGTGTTGCCTACAATACATTAACTATAAGAATGAATGGGGAGTGCAGTTTTTCAGAAGACATTTGAATTTTCCTGTCTAATATAAATGAGGTGTCTAGGCTTGCTAACCACAGTAAGTCTATGAAACTATTATCTTGAATATTAAAGATTAAAACAACTGTTGACTAAAAAAAACAATGCTGCATGGCACTGGTATACTATTTTAATCTTGTGAAAGTGATGTACATTTCAGTGTTGCATAGATCAAAGGATTATTTACTGCATGTAAGTACAGTTATGTTTCTAGTAGTTTAATAATATGAGAAAGCTGAAGTTTATAATATGACCAAGTTGAAGGAGATTTTATTGTTCATTTTAATGAGACAGGATTCAGTGTTTCACATTTTGTCCTTTCTCCTCAGAAGAAAGACAGTTAAGTATTTTTTTTCACAGAGAAGCAAACTGTCAGGTAAGAGTTGCTTGCACATTTTTAATATGCCAAAGACCCAAGCCAAGAAGTCTCAATGCCTATCATTTTCATAAGTATTCATTATTGCACACCCACACTAAAGCTTGAACGGAGGACTTACAAGTCTCACCTCGCCTTCTCTGTGCCATGCTCTTCCATTCTGTATGTATTTATTCTGATTCTGTCTCTTTTTCTGTCCTCCATCGGCAAACTTGCACAATAAAGGTTCTGCAGGAACTAAGAAGAAAGAAAAATTAGTTGAAGTAGCATTCATATACAGGTGTCCAGCTCTCCAAATGAGGTATGGGTTTTAAGTTATATTCTATGTATGAGACTTAAATAACACAGAGCTGTACTACAGCATCAACAACTGTTCTGCATAGCACAAAGACAGCTGCCACACACAAACAGAGCATCTGGAATGCCTTATATCTTTGATTTTAAACTACTGCTGTAAAACCTGTTGGAAAGAAACATGGTCTGTATATCCTGATTTTGTGTCTCTTGGTCTGGGGATGAACAAGAACTGCCATCTGAATTCTGAGCTTTGCTTCTTTGGAAGTATTTCTAAAGTGGGTGGAAAAAAAATCTGGCCAAAGGTCTATAACATTCTCCCCATCCCTTGGAGGTTTCAGTAATGTCCCAAAACTTGAAGTGTTTTACTCAAACACAACAGGCAGAAGAGCTGGCACAGGGTGTCCACGTACTCCAGAAGGCAAGGGGGAGTGGGCACCTTTACCTCCTGACACCTTGCACCAAGAAAATGCCACAATTGTCCATTCCCATTTTATCTCTGCTCTATAAAGAACACCCAATGCAACCAGAACTTCACGATTGTCCTTTTGGGGTTTTTTGCATGCTGCCATGAAATGGCATCACCATACCTTATTATTTTGTTATTGTTATTATTAGTTTTCCTAATACAACCCTGACCATGACTTCAATTTTTAAAGTAAGAATTGAGGCAGTGAAAAAGTCTGCATAGTATTCTTTCTTTCCCTGTTACCAGCTTCCACATTTCCAACTACCTACGGCTGAAGCACAGCTCTGTTGCATCATGCCACACCCTCCCTAATCACAGGGTGGAAACACTTATGACTTGGGTATAAATGCTTCTCTGCCAATAATTCCTGACACATGAGCTGTCTAAGCTTTACCATAACACTCCTCCAGTCATTCTCTGTTTGGAAACATCTTCATGAGACATGGCTGGACTGAAAATACAGAAGTTTCCAAATGCAGAGTAAATACATGGGGTGGGAAGGCCACCTGCAAAAAAACAACTCCAAGAAAAATTTTCAACAAAATCTATTAATATAACCATGGTCAGTGCTGATATCTCTTCACCCTGTCTGCATTTCAAAAGATGATTGGCATTGAGAACCTCAGAGATGCATAACCTCGCAAAGAGCTTGACCTTTAAACCTTCGGCACAAAACGAGCATTAATGGCCAAGTCATTCCTGGCTTTGGATGTCACACTTAAAACACGGAGCTTTGGTTCTACTGGAAAAATATACACTTCCTGCATGACACATCTTTGGACAGCCTTTTCCATAAAAAAGGGAGACAGAACTAGTGTTTGGTTCCCTGTCTCATCTCCAGCACATCTCTGACCACACAGGTCAGAGACCTGGACCTCTCCTACCTGTATGCTGTTATACAGAGAGTCAGACTATAACATTGAACATGACAGCCAAATTAATTTAAAACATATTAGCCTATAGAGAATGGTGATTAAAATCCTATAATCACAAAATAAACCAGGAAAAGGTTAGGCTAATGACACTGGAAAAATATAGGAGACCTATGGACGATGGAGTAAATGAACAAGGAAATAACAGAAACCCTAAAGTAGGAGACAAACTGGAAAATATTGTCTCTAAAACCTTGCATTTCTGAGGGGATTTCTGGCAATCCCAGAACTGAGTTTTGCTTTGGGATCTTCCATCATGTGAAACAACTTTTGTTTCAACATATTTGGGGCAAAAAGGTACTATATCAATATGCTGATGGATGATTTGATGTTGCTTTATAAAAGCTATATCCCAATAACCTTGGTCATAGTACACAGCATTTTAGTTGGCATACAGTTGTGTTGAAATAGGAGGTAATCTCAGAATATGTTAGCCAATAATATAAATGGTAAATGGGTAAATATATCAGATTCTGGTCTGAAATTATTTTGATTGAGTTTATGCAGTGAGGAAACAAAAATCCATCAGACACTGAGAGAGGAGGTCCAAATACTGAAGTTAACTGCTTTAAATGAAAAAAGCTCTTCCTCAAGTTGAATATCTTTGGCCACTTATACATTATTTTTAAAAATCCAGTTTTGTGGGGAGCATATGTGACTTCCAAAATATGCACTATAAAATTTTGGATGAAGTCAAAAGAAACTGGCATTAGAAAAGTAGAGAAAGACACCAGAAAAACCCTAAAGGTTTCTAGCCCTGTCATTTTGTATTATAGCACTCACAGGTAGTGAGTGCTTTATTTAAAGCTACATTATGCTTTTATTAAAAATCCCTGCAATGAATTGCAAAAAAACTTTTCTGAAAGCTTTATTTGTGCTCTCATTTCCCATCATTGTGTCAACATAAAACACCTTTTTTTAAAAAAGAAAAAAAAGCAGAGTAAACCTGTCCAACTGTTTGAATAAAATGTTCAAGAGAACCTATTTTAAGAATAAATCTGAAATTTTTGTCAGTAGATAACTGAAAACAGCTGCATTTTAAATGATTAAATGTCTATGTTGCATTGTAAAAATTCTCCTGACAAATTTCTTCTCCAGGAAGAAATGGAATAAGAATTATCCACATGTATTGGATTTTGCATATGTAATATCCAAAACCTGCAGCAATGCAAAAAACCCAACAAAACATTTAAAAAGCCATTAATTTGTGATCTACCAAAGTTAGTGCTCCATTTTACTGAACACTAATCCAGCGATGGGAACCCTTGTTTCTCTGACCTTCCATCTTCCCTTGCTCCTCACTGCACCCATGAAAGAGGCCAAATGCTGTGAACACTCGAACTCACGTTAAAAAAGCCGGTGCAGACCATCTACTTAAAACCAGCAGCTGCTGTGAGCAGGCTGTACAGCATTGGCCTTCCCTGATTCTGGCTCAAGATCTGAATGCTAACAGTAGGGGTGGCTCCAGTTGAAAGCCCAACTGCAACTTTTGACTCCTCTTTCATTCACGTGACCCAAATAGTACAGCGTTCATTCCTGCAACAACACAATGACTGATGGTCACCGGACGGAGGGTCATGAGAAGGAGATAAACCTTCTTGGGAGCCAAGCATGACCTATGGATCTCCCTCCCACCAAAGAATGAACATAGCCCTTACTCTCTCAAAAATTAAATCTGAACTTCATTTCTTCACCTTACCTTTTCTCATCTTCTTCACAAATATGCAACATATTCTCTCTCTTGCACATAAGAGCATGCATATAATAGATACATATTTGAAGAAAAAGCTCCAACAAGCCCTACAGACCAGTTAAACAATCTTTTGTAGTCCAGGAAGGAAGGGAGAGTCATTTTTATTGTTTAATTGCTAGGAACTCTGCAGGCCCAGTGATGAAGCAGATCATTAATCATTCAGTGACTTGTCTGTATGTGCAAGACAAAGGCAGAGCACAAATATTCAGAGCTACATTCACAGCAGAGAGGTGCCTGATGTAAAACGCTATGGCTTACAGTGGAGTTCAGCTTTTGCAGCTAGGACACCATGTTTAACATGCCCACTCTTCTGACACCCACTGAAAACCAGCACTGACAGGGCTTTGCAGACGCCTGTTAGAGCTGCAGCTACAGAGGGGAAACCATGAGCTTTCCTGGCCTTCAACAGCAGGTCAGGGCTTTAAAACTTGGGTGTGGAAAGTGCTGACCATATCCTCCTGCCCTGAATCACCCTCCTCTGGGGCGTTTTTACAGAAGAGAGATGTGAATGCGGTATTAGTCCAGAGAGTAATTGCTTCCTTGTTGTAGACACTTTGTGCTCATCTGTACATTAGAGTTCAGTTTTTGTTCAGGGTCCACCCAAATATATACCAGGTGATATTATAAATGCAAGAACAAAACTGATGCTGTCTGTTGGACTTCGTGTTTACATCCTTGACTTTGCATGGCTAATTTTATCAACTTTTCAAAAGACTTTGCTTTCAGTTACTAAAAAATCCGACAAAAGAGTTGAAAAATGCCCTTCTTTTAGTCAGATTTCAACTAAACTGCATCTTTTAAAGACTTCCATTGCTTATTTTCTAGTGCAAAGCATATGGGACTTAAGGAATTCTGACATTAAAACATCACTTTAATGATAGAGAGAGACTGTACAGCTAGAAACTTTTGCCAAAGGCTGTGAGAATTAAGAAAGAAATTGTGTAACCCAAGATCAGGGTAGCTTTATATGTTTAAAGAGAAATGAAATATTATACTCTTCACCATCCTAATCTTCACTTAAACATAATGTTTAGGGTTACGTTGCTTTAATAATTTATACAAGGTTTAATAATTTGTCACCACAGTATATTTTGAGCAGTTTTAAGAAGCATTTTCCTTTTCTATTCCCATGTTGCTCCTTAAAACCAAGCACCAATTGCAAATTATGGGAGTTAGAGCAGTAGAAGCTTCTAATTCACAGATTTCACAAAATATTCAGAGTTGGAAGGGACTCACAAGGATCATCAAGTCCAAATCTTAAGTGAATAGCCCAAACAGGGATCAAACCTGCAACATTAGTGCCTTAGCACCATGGTCTGACCAGCTGAGCTAATCTTAGGGTCTTGATCTAAGGAATGAAATTTTTGTTCCTCTGCCTTCAAAGTGACAATCAGGAGTAGCACCAGCACTGTCAGCTCTTGACACCCTTTAGAAGTGGTTTTCAGGCTGTGGTTCATGTGCTTTTTCTAAAGGATCTGTGAAAGATAAGTAAAAGAAAAGTGAATTTATGGTCAAGAGACTTAAATTCACTAGATATCTTCAGTGCTGGGTACTCTGTAAATGTAAGAAAATAGAAAACACTGGAATATGACTGACAGAAGACAGCTACTTCAGGGCTCCATTTTCACTTCTCCACGCAGTAGAAAGATGTCCAAGACTAGATAATTCCAAACAGTAGGGTCTGTCATTCCTGGTGGACGTCTTCCTGGTCTAGTCAAGAACACAGCTAGGAGCAGGGCTCTCACACACTCCATTTTCTCCCTAAAATAGAATCTGAGTGACCCATATCTTTATGCTAAGTGGGAAGAGAGGTGTGGGTCATTGATAATTTTTGGCTTTTGCATCATCAGCATAAGCAACTATTCCTGAAGCAGAAATGGTATGGGCTGCTCTGCAAAAATGCTCTCTACCTTACGCCTATTAAACCAAAATCACATAAGTTCTTTTTCAGTAAAAGAATTATTAAATAATCCATAGAGCCTATAGAACGGGCATAAAACTTTCATAACTTTTTAACTTCTGTATTTCTCATTTTAAATATAAGAAAGACAAATACATTCAGACTTACACATACCTTACGTATTCTGCAGCACAGCTGCTTTAGGTAATTATCTATATAACTGTTCTCATATATCATCACACAGCTACAAGCTACTTTGATTGGGAGGAGATGCCTTTCAAGATTTTGCCCAGAAGATCATTTCTACAATCACTGCAGATCCAGCACAAGACTTAAAGACAGTGAACACTGAGTATCATCTTCAGGGGAGGAAGGCTAAGCATGCTGCTGCTCTGCTCTCACTGCTCATCTGCTGGGTCCTGGCTCTTTATACCAGTCTGGCCTGTTTCCTCCAATTCACATCATGATGCACACATTTCACACGAGAATAGTAAAACTTGAAATATTACATTCTTCACTGAAAACAATAGTTCTTTAAGGAGAAAAGTCAAACTAAATGCAAAAGTTACTTAAAATTACAGCAATCATATAATAAACATTCAGTTGAGAAGACAATTAAGTACAAATTTTAGAGTTCTGAGTTCCGTTTTCAGTGGCAAAATTGAGAGGAAGTCATGGTCCATAAAACACAAAAACTACTACAACAACTTACATTAAAAAAAAGGACAAACCCCAACAACAAACGGTGAAACTAATACATCACTTGTAGAAGTTTCAACATTACACCAACTTGCAGTGAATTTCAAATTGCTCCCTGAGCTAATTTTCCTTCTCCTTTACTGAAGATAAACAAGGGCACACTAAATACTGAATAGATTTTATTAAGCTAAATAAAGCCTGGATAGCCAGTTACACCTGGGTTTAGCTTGCTCAGCACCATCAGTGCTCAGTCACTCACTCAACTCTAGAGTTGACACATTTGTGACCACCCTGCGTTATCCCTGGCCTTCTCAGATTTTCGAGGTTTTTTTGTTCTATCTTCTCATGCTCCAGAGGAGGTTTCACCTATGCTTTCTATACTTGTTTAACCCATTCTTCCTTTTAAACCTTAACTTAGTTAAAATAACAAAAGTGCATTATGAAAGTATGTTTTTGTTGAACAAATGTTCTTCCTCCCACACCTATTTCATTACAGGCCCACCTCTCCTACCCTCTTCATCCTGATAACAATGTTTTTAGAGCCAGCTCCCTTTGCTGATTTTAGCCAAGTTTCTAGGACACCATGTTTTAACTTAAACATAGTTTCTTTCTACAATTTTATTTTGCATGTGTTTAAACTTGATCCTTTATAACCCCAGTGGATACTAATCTATTTCAAAACAGTTTCCTAACCTTTGCTTGTTCAAGAACTTTCCCACTGCCATCCACTTTTCCCTGTGCAGGTAGTCTAAAATCACAATTGCCTCATGACTCTGCCCCACTTTTTGGCAGACTGCAGTACATTATTACGCATAAATTGAATTCTCTAATAAGACCGCATTATTGGACAAGTGCTTGCTATGTGGTATGGAACTCCAGGAAAAATCTGAACTCCATAAAAACCTTTGCAAGGAGCAATGAAACTTCACAGCACCAGCATGGAAATACAGAGCTGAGACTGTACCCTATACAACAAAATTAAGGTTCTTTAAAAACCAAAGTTCTCACAACTCCCTTATGCATCTGATTATTCGTCTCTTTTACAATATCATGGAAGGTGAGACCCATCTCACTTAATTGATTTTCAGACATTTAGAGTTCTTTATTTCTGAATGGCTGATCTAGACACCCTTTGTAACCATAATGACAGTCTCTGGAGGTGTGTTTTACTTTAGTTGTTCTAAACACAGAGCCTGGACAACTGCTTTGCAAAGTAAGTATTAGAAGTTCAAGTCTGTGAGGTGGATTACATCTTGAGACCCCTGTTTGGTTTCCACTTTCAGACAATGGCCAGTTCTGTGCAAATTTCTTGTCCCTAATTCATCACATTTTTATGTTAAATGTTTCCTTCATACTGCAAAAATCGTTATTATGATTCCATGCAGCAACTTTTTATTTCTACCTGGTTGAACCTAATCATATAAGGGCGCAACTGCAGCTTCAGCAATGGCCCATCCGAGACAGAGCTTGATTAGCAATGACATGCTTGATGGCTCATCCATTGCGAACAGGAGAATGCCAGTGAAAATAAAAATTAACAAAGTAAAAAGTACTAATAGGCGCTTCTGTTACAGCTTTTTAGTGTCATTACCGCCTGTTTATATATAGACTGGCTGTAACATTTTTAATAAACGAAATAAAGTACAAATACCATAACTAAAGCAACTAATGCAACAATGTGCTTAAATTTACCAAAACTTTGTAACAAAGTTTTAACTAAATAATCTCAGCAATTGACCCCAATGCAAAGGATCTACTAAAACAAGGCCAGGGACGCCAAAACACCGCATTAGATTAGTTTTGCTGAAGGGAGTGGTTTCCTGTGCTCTGAAACATTTTCCATCCTTACAGCAGCACAGACTGCCTCAAACTGGAGCAATCTTTCAGGGATGAGGCATGTTTGGAGTTTTACTAAACAAGCCACATTCTTGTCTGCCTGCCGAGGCTACTTTCCTCCTCCTCGGTGACAGGGTCTGGCTGCAAAGAACATTTCACCAGTGGGATAAAGGCAGCTTCAGCAACCACATCAACACTGTAATTTTTAAAATTCCCACTTGGGATTCTCAATAAAATGCCTACTGAAAGCTGTCTGGAATGTCAGGCATGTATTCTTTCCTTCTTTATTGTCCTCTTTACTTTCTATTTTACTCAGCAGCTCTCAATTTCCTCTCCTTATCTTTTCAGAGTTCATGGGATATACATTTTGTCTCTTAGAAACAGTGCTGACAAAGCAGACAAACTGATGAGGAACTTGATGTGACAACAAAATTGTATTAAGCCTTCTCTGAATTTTGCCTTGCACAGTATTTCTAGAAGCAGTATTCTATGTTGACCTCCTTCCATTTTCCTAAAGGACCTCCAAACCCACACTGAATTGAGAGACACAGCTCCCCAGTGAAAGATCATGCCAGGCACTGCTGCAGATTCCATTTCTTTTCTAAGCAAATATTTTCTTGAAATACTTAAAAAACCCATCAACAGATGACAAAAATAGGCCATTTTTTGCCTCTGAAAAAAGCCCTGTCCATGGACAACCAGCCAAATTCTGTTCTTATACAGATATTTGTTTCCTCACTTCAACTGGGATTATGTGGGATGTAAATTTGTACATAGCTGGCATCTCAGCTGCTTGTTTCTCTGGTAGGAGAGAACACTACTAGATTCCTAGAAAAGGTTTGCAACAGAAAAGCGATACACTGTGTTCCAAGCAAGCATTACAGTCATCCAAAAAGACACAGTTTAATTTTAATAAGCCTGCCTCTAAATGAGAAGCCAGATACAACAATCAGTGTAACAGGCTTCCACCATGTAAGCAATAACCCATTCATACATCTTGTAAGAAATGAATGCAACATACCAGAAACTCCTGCTGGTGTCTTTATGAATTTTCCATTAAAATGAGCAATCACTGCTTCACATTTTTCTGTTGACTCCATCCTAAGAAAATAAAGAATAATTTACATAAATTAAACAGTCAACCAGATTCTCATGTTTGTGGTTTTTTTTAAGCATATTTCTTGCTTTTTTCTCAAAGCATATTTCTTGCTTTTTCTCTCTTCACTGCTATGGTTTTTTCCCATGTGTGAACAGTGGACAAGATGTTTTCTAAGAACATATAACTTCAGAAAGGTAAAACCAAATTCAATTAATATTTTATGTACTCTGAGACCAAAGTCAGTGCCAAACTGACTTTTAATACTGAAAATACTACTCTTATTTACTCAGAAATTATATTGTAGTTGTCCAAGCTGCCTAAAGTATCTCTGCTGTCTTGAAAGAAGCAGAAAGACTGACTCACTACGACTCATACTGAATCCTTAGTGTCTATGCTGCATGCAGCAAAGGTTAATGCCACTCTTAACAGAGGATTCAGAACTGTCTGTACAGTCTAGGAGTAATAAACTCAAATATAAACCTGCCTGACTGTGTGAGCCAAACTGACCTGGCAGCTTTTAGCTTATACACATCATCTCCACAAAATGATGCACCTGGCTCTTATTTAATTGTCTCCAAGTTCAAAACAGGAGCCAATACCAGCATAGCTGTGATGGCTACTGAGAATGCATCCAAAATCTTGAACAGGTTTGTGCACTTCTGCTGTCAGATGCAGACTTAACAGACTGGGCAGACGGCTGGAGAGCTCCTGCTGGTCTGGAAGTGGCTCTAGAGGCTGCAGCTCCACCCTTATGTTGCTGTGTGGATGGGTCAGCCCCAGCTGCCAGCTTGGGCTACATCGCACTGAACAACTGACATGTGCAAGTACAACAGAATTTATTTTAAAAGAACATATTGTGCAGCTGTCTGCAAGATGATGTTTGGTTAACAACTAAACACAGATAACAACTAAAATCACCAAAATGCCAGACTGAACAAGAGGTTTGCCTAATGATTCAAAAAATATCTCTTAGAGAATTTTCAGAAGTTCTGGATGGATTGTTGGATCTGCATCAAAGAAATTTTTTTTTTGTTTTGTTTTGTTTTGTTTCACATGAAACAAACAATATAATTTCCAAACAAAATAGTTTCAGACTCCAGTCTGGACTTGATAAAATACATTACTCTCTATTAACCTAATAAAATTCTCTCAAAGGCAAGAAATTAAAATATTTATTTAATGTCTATAGATTTCTTGGAAAATTTTAATTAATATTTATCCAAAAATTTTCCAATACAAGAAAAATGTTCACCTTGCAAAAGGAAAGAAGCTCTAATTAGGTATAGGAGCAATTGCTAATCCTATAACTTACATATACTGTAAGTATATAAATAAACATTTATATAAAAATCACTTCACTCATGTAGATATACAAAAATAAAATGCATAAGAGAAACTATTGAGAAAATCCTTTAAAACTATTCCCTGTTAATGTCTTCTATACAAGTGAGGTTTTAGATACACATAAGTCTTTTGGACCTTTGCATACGATTCTAAAATACTTCCAGCTATATTAGAAAAAATATATTTTCCTGCCATACCACTGATTCAAGGTAAAATTTGTAAACAAGTTTAGGGAGAAGAGACTGAATGAATTCAAAATGCCTACTGAATTTTTGCTTGGGTGTTAGTGGATTCTACCCTTCATTGTATCAAAAAGTGAAATCTACATATAAAACACAAGTATATGAATGAAACAAAAATGCCCAATTAATTTTACACCAAAAATGTTACAAACACTTGTTGATTTTTTAAAGGGGATAGGGAGAAATTTTAGCAAGCCCCAAACTTGCTGGTTTTCAACTCTTAAATAATGAATATTATTCTATTATTTCTAATTTTGTTCCTTTCTTATACCTTCTTGAAACTGGACAGTCTGACAAGCATATAAAGTTGGGGGCAAAGGGCTGGGGGGGAGAGATTTAAAAAAAGAGAGAAATAAAAATCCCAGTGCTATGAAATAACCCCAGCCAACTAACAGGAAAAACAATTCCTAAAAATTTTGGCCTCATCAGGAGATAAATTTGTTCAGTTCTTTTCTGTGCACTAATTTTAGATTCTGCTATTTGCTCAAATACAGAGCTATTGTAATATTGGCTGAACATCTGAATTACTGAAATGGGACTTCACAGAGATTTTACAACGTATTTTGTGAATCCCAATTCTTTGCTCAAAGCATGCTCTTATTTTTGATAACAGAAACCTTCAATTTAAAGCCTCTAAATTTTGATTGGTATACTAGATTTAGAACAGGACTTAGATAAATACAAAAGGCCTAGAAAAGGCCTTGATGAAGAAATCACAGAAAAAAATAACTGCATTAACTGGAGAAAAAAAGAGTCCTACGAACAGAATATTTGGGAAGTATCTACTAATTTATGGAAAATACTGGTTCTTGCTGATTTGAGAGAGATTATTTGACTGAGCACACAAATGTTTTATGAAGAGATTTACTGTAAGTGAACAAAAATATTTTCTTTCCCAATAGACATCATGTTAATGAGCCTGAAAATTCAAAGGGCTGATGTTCAAAGGGCAATGATAAGCTCATTTTCTCCACAGAACTAATGAAGAAAAAGAAAGAAAAAAAAAAAAAAAAGGGGTGGGGGTGG
>VZRN01005527.1:292833-304087 GCA_013397935.1 Dasyornis broadbenti
GAAGAAGGTTCTTCCTTCTGGTCTGCTGCCTTGGATTCAAACTTCGAAAGCCAGAAAAGCCACAGGAGAAGTCTTCGTGAAGCATCACGTAACTCTTGCTGACTGGTTCAGAGATAGAGGAGAAAGCAGAAGTACAGAAAAGAGAAGGAAGTGGCTTAGAGGGAATTCTTATTCTAGATGATTGTCCAGTAAGAGCAATAAATTTAGATTTAGCTATCTAAGCAAGATGAGACACAGCTTTACCAAAGGAAGAATTAACAAACCCTGGTGGATAACTCCATCTCAATCTCCCTTCTCTTCACAAACTTTATAATTTTCAATAATTTCTGCCTTTTCCACCTATTCGTTCATTTTCAATTAAAACAAAGGAAAAAGGCTGCCAGCATGGCTAACACCACTGAAGTACCTTGCAAAGCCAACACCACGGCTTGTCCCGCTCGAGTCCCGCAGTATCCTTGTAGAGATGACTTGCCCGAAGGGCTTCAGCATGTTCTCAAGCTCCTGCTCATCCATTGAAAGAGGCAAATTGGAAATGTATAAGTTAGTCGGGTCTTGTTCTTGTTGCTGAAAGAGAATTAAAAACAACTGTTATTGTTGTTGCCACTGACATTTTGAATTTAAAATAAACAATTACATATAACTTCTGGTGCAGATTTTTGCTTCTCAGGTCCCTTTGTAAAGGCTGCTCTTTCCTAATATTAGTGACCTCCATCTTCTGCCACTGCCTGCAGCATTCCTGAGAAAGTTCCCCTTCTCCTATTACTGCTGACACCGACATTTTTAAGTGGAGATAAAGGTGAATAATTGACCAGTTTATAGTCCATGTTAAAAATTCATGTTTCAAATTTTTCTGAAAGAAAAAGAAAGTAAAAATGAGATAAAGGAAAGAAATTAGTAGACAAGAAATGCAAGAGTGGTGGAAAGCACTAAGAACGCCAGATGTAAATTAACAAGAGAAAAGATTGCAATGACAATCAGAAAATAATACGAGGAAAAAAACAGAAAATACATTTAAGAGTATGTACATTGCCCTAATACATATGCCATAATACATAATACAATAAGAATAGGGTGATACAGAAGTGCGTGGGACATTGTTGTCTCATTCCACACCTTTTTGACTTTTCACCAAACTTTTACATTATGCATTCAGACAATACAAAAGTCTTCCAAAAACCTTCTCTAGAAACAGACAAAATGAGAGAGGAGGGCAGCCAGAAGATGAGCAATTAGGGAGGAGACAAATGTAGTCACATGTTTGCTATTCCCCTGATCTTTGGCTACTCACTACTTTGTGTGATCTATGAATGTGCCACAAAATGACATCTCAAAGAAACCTTTATGTTGAAATTGATGATTTCCAGTGTTTGTCTACAGATTTCCCAGCTGTGGTCAGGAACATCTCTTTCATGCTGGTAATCACTGGACATGCTGTGTACTGAAATACATTCTTAATCTACACAGATTGGTACGACTTGGCCCTTAAAGTTGTGCAAAACTTCGATGTCATCACTGTGAGCCTGGTATAAATCTAAGTCTCTGCAGGATGCCCACATTCAGTACTTTTTTGGCATCAGCAGTGATATAATCTGAAACATACACAATTTTCATAGAATCACAGAACAGGTAAGGTTGGAAATGACCACATCTGGTCATCCTAGATCACATTGCACAGGACTGTGTTCAGACAGTACTTGGATATCTCCAGTGAGGGACACTCCACAGTTTCTGTGGGCAGTCTATTACTGTGCCTGGTCACTGCACCATAAAGAAGCTCATCCTCACTTGCAGGTGGAACGTCCTGTACGTCAGTTTCTGCCCATCATCTCTTGTCCTAAATATTTGTTGGCATAGTCCATAATCTATTTTCCTTCTATACAAGAGGGCTGACTGACTTACAGGCAAGTTTGAATCAAACCAGACAATAGAAAACAAAACCATACAAAATCACAACACTTGCCTACTGCCATTAAAGCATTTCTTAAAGTGATTATACTGTATGGATGGTATCATCTCATGCAGATCAGGCATCAGTTTGCCCTTAAGCTGTCCTTATATTAATAGTATCTCAGTACTTTCAGTAGCATATTGCATAATTTTATATCTTGCTATCTTGGATATCATCTCTCAGTTTGGGTTAGCTTTCCCTAGGAGGGGAAAAAAAAAAAAAAAGAAGCAAAAAAGAAGCGTTGGGGTTTGGGGGGAGGTCATACCTTTTACTCACAGAAAGGAATTATCCTGTTCCAAAACTTAATGAAAATTAAAAACAGGGAAGCAAATTCTATGCTGAAAAATCTTTACTTATTTGCATTTTTTACCCCAAGCCTCACATTCAGTTCAAAAGAGCTAATGTTTTGAAGTTTTCTGCAAGGGTTTTTAAAGAAATTTGAATAACAGACCTATAGGAGGGTAATGTTCTTCCATTACATCCTCTGGATGTGCATGCCTATGCCACTGGTATGACTGTAATTCCTAGCCAAACCAAAGTCCTACATACCTTACAAAACAAACTTTTCCAGCTCCCAAGTGTTGCCCTCATTTGCCCCTTTATGGTCCATTACAAAGAGCATTTGATTATCATGTATGATATTCCTTTTGTTACCTAGTGCAGACATCCCCCTTCCAAAATAATACTGAATCCATACAATACACAGACAAGTTTGGGGTTCAAATTATCTTAGGATACCTGACTTCTTTTTCATATTAGAAAAATCAGCAGAAAGAAGACAAGAAAATGGATTCACTGAGAGCTGACATTAATATTAAGTGCCAGGCTGCACTATAGTACTTACATCTTGACATTCAGTTCAAATTTCCTCAGGAAGGAATGTGAGATGAAAAACAGCTTTCACAGTTTTAGAACTGGTTTGTTATTTATATAGTATTAGGCAATGTTGTTTTGCACCTTGAGATATGTAGACTTAACTTTCTTCTTTAATGAGTCCTATTAGCAAAGGCTTTACAGGAGGTTTCAGGCACTGGCATTACAAAATTGCACTTGTAGCTATAGCAAGACTTTCTGAAATTCCAAACAGTGTTTGAAAGGAAAAGTTTTGAATTTTTCACTTTTTATTATAGGCTGTAAAATATATTGCAGGCAAATATCCTAAAACTTCCCTAAATAATCTAAAATAGTATATCAGCTGGGAAGTCAGACTCTGCATATTTTCATTAATTTCCTAATGTTTTTATTCTAGAAAGTATGAATTACATTATAAAAATATTTTCATTAAAAATTCTAACACTTGAAAAGATAAAAAGGCCTCATTTTGTTCACAGTAATAAAAGTGTAATTTACATTCAAAAAACCCCCAAAAAATTACATTCAGAATCACCCAATAGAGAAAGAAATTCAATCAAGTGTAGAAAATCAGAGAAACCTGTTCAGGTAACTGGGTAAAGCACACTCCCTTCTCTCGGGCTCCTATTGCAGCCCAGGGGTTACCAGATTCCCGCATTATCCTGGCAATGTATTCAGGATGATACCATGAGCTTTCCTAGCCAAAAGGGCAGAAGCACCAGCTACCATTCACTGGGCATGCTGGGCATTAGATTCTTGTACTTATTCACCTACCAGAGAAAACTTCATGCCATAAAAACACTACTGTTAGGGAATGCAATTCTCCACTTCTGAAGAATATTAGCAACTTCACCACTAACTCAAGTTGCAAATGTCTTAGGAAAAGAGAGAAAAAAGAAGTGCATCTGAGGAAATTGTTTTCTCTGAAGAGAATGCATTTTGTGATGGAAAAATTTTACTTGTGGCCCATGAAACAATCTGTATTTTGCATTGTTAATTACTGGCTTTTGGTCAGGTACATGCTGAATGGCTGCCTGGAAAGGACTTCTGCTTTCCCTGACCCTTTCTCCACATCAGTCTAGTACAGCCTGAATACTCCCAGCTACTTCTGCTTTTGATCCTTTGATGGAACATACAGACCACAAGCAGACAATGGGGAATTTGAAGACACTTCTACACACGTCCATATCTAGAAGTGGTAAGGATGGCAAGAACAGGAGGGAGATGAAAAGCAGAAAAGCTGCCAACAGATGAGGATGTCTCACTGAACTCCTGAAATACAAGCTGAAATTTCTTCCATCAAAATTCTTACAACAAAATAGTTGAAATGCCAACAAACACATTCCACAGTGCATTGAGGTGGTACCTGCACTGCAGGTGCAAACCCACAGCCACCCTGGGGAGCAGCAGCAGTTCAGCTATAAGGACAAATCATAGAACCACAGAAAATCTCAAGCTGGAAGGGACCCATAAAGATCACCAAGTCCAACTAGGTCAGGACAGATTAATTTAATCCACTTCTTCACTCTTCAGGAGAAGAAAGAGACTGCCATTGGTTCTCAAAGTGGCTCATTTACAACACTCATTTGCAAATCCAGCTACTGTTGAGGTAGATGTAAAGCAAGACTAAACTTTTTCTAGGGTGTATTTGGAATTTTATATGGTTTGACCGTGGAAAACTTATACCAATTAATGTGCAAAACACCTCCTCTCTTCCTGTGAATAACTTATTTCACCATGCAGCTTCTCTCACGTCCACAAGATGAATAAGCCTTGAAACAGCTGTCTGGGTACATTTTGTAAGATCATAAGCAGCAAGTTGGTTCCTTTCCCTGAGAACATGTTGGATTTCCAAGTTGACTTCTAAATAGCAGCCACAACTAGGACTCTCCTTCCATCTCTACGCTATCTTACACAAAAGGCACTGTACAAACAGATGATTGCCTTTACACAAGATTTTGGCTTGGAAAATGGTTACAGGTTAACAGTTAAAACTTTAGAAAGTTAGGAGAGAGACAAACTATTTAATTCACCCCTCTGTCTCTCTGGCAAGCAGGAATTTAATACATTAAGTTCTGTGACTTTCTTCCTTACCAAAACCTATCTCACCATAGCTTAATTCACATGATTATTATTATTCTGCTTCAGAAGAAAAAAGAATTCCTTTGATATCTGAGTTTTTAATTCTTCTGGAATAAAAAAAAAAGGGAATCTGGCAATAATACTTTCCAACATAACTCAGCTCAAACCTTGCCTATACACTGTACTCGTTCTAAGTGATTTAAAGGAAGGTGTTTTTCCTTCTGCTTAAAAATCCATGAAACTGTATAAGCCACTTTCACCTTACAAACCTTAAATCTCTTGAAATTATTTGCACTATTTTATGGAAATGATAGAACAGATTTACTAAAGTCAGTGGAAAGTTTCCTACTTTTGGGCAGCAAGTCTCCATTAAAATAGAAACTACCGAATATATGTACATTTTTAAAATTCTACACAATTTAAGAAAACTGCTTAATTTGAGTGTCTTCATATCTCATGCAGTTTTCCTCAGTTAACAGAACCTTCAACAGGCCCTGAAAGATGCTGAAATTGCTCAGTATTTTCAGATTATGGGCGGCATCAGGGAATTTGTGGGCTACTAGAAGTATCCATATTACTGAGAAACTAGCAAGTCTTGTTTTTAGCAACGTAAGTCATGAAGCTTCTATTGGTCTTTTCTCACCAAACAGCTTCAGCTGAGTTTCCGGAAGTTCTCTACCAGAATGTAACAACATAAAGATACAGAGCAGAGCTCTTGCAGAGTAACATGGTGCATTTTCCCAAAGAGCTCTTACAGCACTCAATGGTTAATACTTATTTCTGTAGAAAGAGGTGATCAGGATTCCTACATAGTTTGAAGTGCTCCACTGTCATCTGAAAAATATTAACAAAAACCTCCCCTGTGCGTGTGGAACTGTTCCTAAATTGCGAGCAAGAAACTTGGCAAAATGCTAAGACATCTGTTTTCTGTTGCTCTGTGTAAGGTCAGAGTGAACAGATCGCCATTCAGAAACATGTGACTAGGCAGTGCTCACAGCATGGAAGATCCTCTGGCTGACAGGGAAGGGATTAAATGCTTGTCTGCCTTCATATAGATACTACCTCAAAATTTAAAATTGGCCAGTGTCTCATTGAAATATGTCTGTTTTAGCCACAGTTTTAACACTGTCTGACCACAGACTGTTAACAACACAATTCAGGGAAAAATCACTACCATAACCTTCAATTGTTCTCCAGAAATGCGTATGATTAATACACTAAATGTTTTTTGAGTTTTTTTTAACAGGAACATCTGTATTAAGAAGATAAATTAAACTACAATAAACACTGTGATCAATCTGACTACCACTGCAATAATAATCTCCTTTTTTATTTCTCAGTGATCTTGCTTTCCCTTTGCCAGAACGGCATGAGGGTGCTTCCCTGGGAGCTCTGAATGAGCCCACCACAGTTCACAAGGAGGCACCAGACCCTTGTCAGAACAAGCCACAACGCTACTTAGCAACTGAGATAAGACTTGTGGGTTGAAGCTGTGTACTCGAGGGAAGTGGTTGTTTGCTGTCTATTTAATGCACCTGCAATTCCTGAAGTGACAGTCATTTGGTTTCCCAGGTAAGCAAAATTTGGCTTACCTTCAATTTAATTTATGATGATTTTTAAGAACTTTTAAAAATATAAAGAGAAAAAATTATTATATTTAAAAACTGTTACAGTAGGATTTAATACTATTACTCAGAAAAAGTAGTACAAACTAGGTAAAAAGAAAACTTTTCTTACAAGACAGTTGCTACAAACTGCTGTAGAAATTTCCTTGAGTTAGCTCCAGTTTGCCTGTCATCTGTTCTCTGGCATTCAGAAGCCCAGATGCAGAATGAAAAAAATTGCACCATGCCTACCTTCTCCAGTAAGATAAAGTGCACTAGCTACCATGGTAACCTAAACTATTTTTCTTACTTTACTCTGTAGGAATGAAAACTGATTTAATTCTCCAGAAGGTTGTCACAGTGAAGACAAGTATTAAAAGCAATACATTACTGAACCTCAAAAAAGTTAGCCATTTCTCATTTTTCCTAAGTCAAAACCATGATCTTCATCAGCAACATAAAGAAAGAGCTGCCTTTAACACATTATGCTTAATAGCTGTGGAAAAGCCTTGATTTCTGTTACAGAGGACAAGCAGTTAAGCAGCTTTTCCCTCCCCAAGTTCACTATATAGTGTGACAATTCATCTCTTCCAAATATGCTTGGAAAAAAAGTCACCTAGAGTAACTTTGAAGTATAAAAACTTAGGATAGAAAGATAAAGCTACCCGCACATGGAGAGTACATTACAGTTTTGTCTGTGTAACCATGAGTAAAAAATATAAAGATTGCAAATTCAGGTCATCTCTGTTCTCCAGAGGATCAGCATGAACTCAGACAATGGGCTTATATTCATCACAAGCTAAAAGCCACTCTCATGTAACAAGTTTCAGAATTTGGTCTGATGCTTTGAGGGCCTATAGACCACTCCAGAAAACACAAATTATATCTTAAGAACGGTGAAGTCAATATAAGATGGGAGAACATCCTTTGCATTGTTAGCACATTGTTATTCTCACACAATTCCAATAAGAAACAATTTTTAAGATGGTCCTAATTTTTGCACAAGCTTAAAATATCTGAAAATATTTAGTGATGTGTTAATTTGGGAATTAATACATTATTTGTATAATGCAGGATCATGCTTCACTGTGTCAGCGGCAGCAAAGATTTTAAGGAGAAGGAAATTGTAATATTATGAATCTGAAGTCCCAAGTCCTAAAAATGTGCAACTCTGGGGAAATCTTTGAATGGGTAAACAGTGAGTCCTCCCACAAAAATGCACATTAGTACATAGAACAGCATTCCTTGGCTCAAATTAACAAGTCTCACTGACCACAGAAATCTTTCAAGTCCACGGTTTCTATTATAAGTAGTATATGTTTACTAAAGATAAGTTTATGCTTCCATATGGAAAAAAAAATCACGAAAACACAAACTGGAAAATAATGAATATAATTTTTTTAAGTTATAAATTATCTTGACTATCTTATAGCAAAGTTATACATACAGAAGAACTAAAAATCTCACGAGGAGAGAGAGATCAGAAGAGATATGACAAGATAAGGTCTTCAACAACAAAGTCTGGAGAATCAGGGTCATTGAGTCCATCGCAGCTGTGTTGGACTTGGACAGCTGTATCATTTTAAAGTGAAGACGCTACACTAACTTTAAACATGTTTGAAGTTTAATTGTGAGAATGTACATTAATCCTCTTTGTGATGTCTAAAGTACATAGCAAGCTCTTTGCAAAAAGTGGTAATTCCTTATGTAGAACAATTTTAGTAGATATAAGCCTTTCACCATTTTCTCAGAAACCTGTCAGCCTACGAAGAGATGGACAACATGGCTGTACAAATGTCCCTGCCATGCCAGGAAGGGAGTTATTTAACACTCAATGAACTCTGAGCTGGCAGAGCCAGACTGGTATTCTAACAGGCTTGTACAGCTCTACATTGCTGTCAGTATAATACAGATTTTCTCTTGCTGACTTCATCTGTGCTGCAAACACAGTGATTCTCTTCCTGCCTTAAGTTTGCTACACAGAAAGATGAAAACAACTGTGGGTTTGATTAACCATTCTTATTTAGTATCTCTTTTTTACCTTTTATATTAACACATTAGTTTACATCCAGAAAACAAGAATTAAAGTCAACTAGCCATCTGAAACAGTTGCTTCAGTTTCTACAGGTGAATTCAGTTAATAGCATTTGATGGGAGAGAACTTGGTCTGAGCAGTGTCTTGAATGTTTTATGTTAACCTCAAGGCCAAAAGCCTTTGATAATTTAGGTGTCTGATATCTCCATAGCATTTAGACCTCACCACTTCTAAAACATTCTTACAGAGTCTCAGTTTTTTAAATCTCCATTCAAAATACCAATCTCTAGTTGATTTTCTGTGTGTATTTATCTTCCTATACACAAAGCCACTTTCTGTCTGCTCTGAACAGTGTAGAAACTGAGAGTTATCTACCTTCTATTTGTGGGGTGAGGAGAAGAGGGCTCTCAGAAGACTCATTCTGACAGCTCCACAACTTTTCTAACAAAATGGTCAGAGCTTTTCAATATTGCTACTAATATTACCTAAGACCGCACAGCTCTGCAAAATCACAGCTTTTGAAGTTGTGATTATTGGTTTATAATCACTCCTCTAGTAGCAAGAACAATAAACTAATAAAAGAAATTTTGATAAATTAAAAAGAATTAAAATAAAAATTGGACATCCAGCAGTTATTAACTAGCTTAGAAATAACACTACTCTTGCAAGACATGTATTTGCTCTTTGATATGTTGAGTAAGAGATAATCTACTGGTTTATACTGGTGGGCCCTGAAACAAGCTGGCTGCCAGTACAACTCACATCATCTGATCCCTTTCCACAGCCACTTGTACACCCTGAAAAAGATGGACTTACCACTAGAAATACTCAAGTGGAAGAGAGCAGAGGGGCAACAACCTTTTAACTGCATTTTAAATTTCCATCCAAAAACTATTCACAACCCCTGGCTATGCAATTATCATCTTATGTGAACTCTCAGCCACATTTTCTGGCCAAAAGGAACCATTGGAGGCATTTCTGTTTCAGCAGTGACCAGAACATACTGTTAACAAGCACAAAGCGAAACACTTCCCAGGCTGCTTTGTCTTGGCCAAGGGCTCCCAACTCAGATCTCAGAAAGAGCAGAATAGCTGAAGACAAAATCTTTCATGAGCAATGGGCTGACACAGGGTTCCACTACCATGGCATCTCCTGAGAGATGGTCACTTCTCCACCAACAATGACGCCCTGGAACCAAATTGGCAGGATTTGGCCTGAAGCCCTGTCTTAGGCCCTGGGCCTTCCCAGTCTGCTCAGCAGTAGCAAAACACAGCAAGTGGGATTTTTCTCAAGTCTGATCAACTTGGAAGCAGACTGCCAAGTACAGCATGATTTTTATCCCATGGATGGGAAAAGCATATTATTATTATTATTAATAATAATAATGTAATTTCACTACTTTTTATTTTAAAATACTATAATTGTAATTTGAAGTTATCTGTGTGAAACAACAAAAAATTTAATATATAAAAATCGGAACGACTTCCACTAAAGTAGGATTTGCTAATGAACTTGATGACATGAGTAATTTTAACTCACTGACCTAGCGCTGCAGCAGGATGCTGCAAAAAGGGCTTTATGGCAGCCAGAGTCAGAACGTGGCTTCAGCAATAACATTTTCCCTTCCCCTTCAGCTGCTGCAGGTCAGGAACCATGTCTGGGAGGTGGAGAGCACTGAGGAGCCGTGCTGCTCCTGACACCCTGGGCACAGAGTAATTACAACACCTTCCCATGGATAAATCACGCCAACAGGCATGGGTTTTTCCTCCTTGAAACTGTAGCAGCTGCAGTGCTCAGTAAGGAAACCAGTTGCCCAGCCAGCCAGGAAACTCCTCCAGATCCTTTTCTGACACTAAAGCTTAAGCCTGAGCAATGTCACTGCAGGACCACCACTCCATGGTGGTCATGGTGGTCACACGCAAAAGGATAAAATACTAAACACACAAGCATAAACTTTAATAGTGTCTTGTGCGTGAAGGGTGTGATTTGCTAATCTGGCCAAAACAACTGTGACTGGACATTCTCAGTTTGGAGCACCTAAGCAGAGACAGGATTTTTCAGACAAAAGGAGAGCAGCACTGCTCAGGGAAAAAAAAAAAAAAACCAACGGCTCAAAATAGACAAAAATCAAAGCACTCAAACTCATAGTCACTAGTGCCAGTTTGTTGTGGTGTAGTTCTTTGGATTGGTTTTGGGGCTGGTCCTTTCAGTAAGTCAAATACTCTCTGTGTTAAGAACCAGAACAAGTTTCACTGGAATGCAAACTTCATAGTTACAGGTTTCCCACAGGTCACCAGGCTTGGCACAGGGTCAGAAAAATACCCAAAACTGTAAGGTATTTTGGTGTACATTTTTTCATTAATGCTAACAAAAAGAAATATTACCAATATTGCAACTGTCAGAGGAAATGAATCAGAAATATATACTACAAAAAGATTAATTATTCATTAGATTACTATAGTTAATTATTAGACCTTCTTCATCTACTCAAGAAAACAATTAAATCAAACATCAAAGTTCATTAAGAAAATGAATTTACATGACTTCAAAATTTATTTTTGCCCTTCCTACCTAGATATCATATTCATAAAATGGCAGACAGAAGTTTGAAAAATCTGGGGTATATTTTAAAGTGATCACCTAAAACCTAAAGATGAAATAAAAGGCCTTTATTAAGCATAGATAAAACCTTATAAAAACAAACAAACAAAAAAAAGAAAAACCAAACCAAAA